>WOFM01000265.1:1024369-1117895 GCA_011428145.1 Ericerus pela | reverse complement strand
AAACATTTTTTCCTACACCAGACCATGTAGGTATCTGTACCCTTTTTCTTTGGCCTTTCTGTTAGTTTGTTTTATTTTGTTATGTGACTTTTTCAGACGTCATAAACTGAACTTCACAATGAAACAAATTTGAACAATGCCAGTTCTAATCACGCTGAAACTCTCCAAGATTATCAAAATAAACTGTGGCACAGTTGGTTAAACTCAAAGGCAGAATTCTGGTAATTCAGGGGTGTTGGGTTCGAATCTGTAAAACAACTATGGTGGGAGGAGAGACAAAATTGACTTCTTGAAGTAATTGTGCTGTTCTGAGGCTAAAAAAATTTTTTCCATTTCAAGCTTAAAAAACTGATTTTTTAGTGCTGTTATCTGAAGAGTAAAATAGAGAAAATTGCACTGAATGAATTATAACTTGAGAACAAATTTACCAATTGAAATTAAAATTGGTAAGCCGTGCCCTTTTGTCAAATGTACTGTTTGTACCAAATTTCTTGACCATTGGATAAGAATTAGAAGTTTTAGTGAGTCAACTTTGAAAATTAGCTCCTCCAACAGCCCCAGGGCATGAACCATCAAAATAATCGCAATCGAACTGAGAAAGGTATTAGAACAGGTTCAAATCAATGTCTGTACCAAATTTCATGTCTATGACTTCAAAATTACATTTTTTAGAGCCATAAAACTGCCAAAATAGTAACAGAATTTCCCATTCCTGACTTGCTGCAAAATTAATTTTCTACAAACTCTAATTGTCTCATCTTGGAACTAATACGAATATTTGGTCTAAATTTCATGAATATCGAACAAAAATCACCTCCATATCGTGTTAATAAGAATTAAACATACATACATACCTATATACATACATACATACGTACATACGTACATACGTACATGCGTACATGCTTACATGCGTACATGCGTACGTACGTACGTACGTACATACGTACATACGCATATACATACATACGTACATACGTACATACATACATACAAACAAACAGACAAACAAATTTTTAAAAATGGTACCAAAATGTTCCTAGGGTCATGACACGAAAAACGTCCTTACTCCCACCTCTGGGTTATTCCATGAGCACAAGATTAATAAGTAGATTTTCGTGTAATACCTAAACAAAAATTTAATTGCGATTCAAAAGATTGTCATAGATGCCATCGTGCTGTAAATAAACCACGAAAATTTTTTCAAATTTTTATTTGTACTAATCTCATTACAAATTTTTATTTTACTTTTTACTCCGGTAGATTCAACCGTATTTATTTATAAAAATAATTTACCTACCTAAGTGTTATATACTTACATTATTCACCCTCCAAATTGGAATTTTATATTCTCACACCATTAATTAAGAATTTTAAGGTGTGATATTGTGAATGTGAAATTACTGCTGTAGGAATTTTTAATTTTTCGTATATCGACGCATTATTGGTAGATAGTCCATACTATTGTCCAGATGTTTCATTCATTTGATGAATTTTAATTAAGAATATAATATTTCGGGTAAATTCAATGACTAGGATAAAATTTATTTTTGAAATTATGCGGGCTGATTATCAATTTTTTTATTTTTTCATTATTTACGTTATCATATATCTAAATATCTTTGTTTGCGTGATAAGTGTTAGGGGTTTTCCTATCCACTGGTGGAAAAGACCTTTCTAAAATATTTATAGTAAAAAATACAAAAAGTATCGGGTTGAAATTTTTTCGATATGTTTACCTTACATGTGCGCAAGACCGATAGGAGTTTGGTACCTAAGGTTTCATCAGTTTACGAAAAATTGGTTGTTTCTGGATTTTGTTGAAACTACGAAAGGGATTTGGTTGCAGTTTTCACACAGATTGGCTTTATGTGAGAACAAGATTAGTAAAAACTTGGTGACTATTGGTTCAATAATTTTCGACAAAATTGATTGAGAAAATCAAATCGACTGTGTCGCTTGAAATATATTTTCCTTGTTTACGGATTAAGGGGTTACAAGCAGATTATACTAGGTTTTATTTTATTTTAATAAATATTGTAAATGAAAAGAAGGAAATTTGGGTTTTTAGCAATATATTATTGCCTTAAAGTGATTTTTCATAAGCAATTGTTTAAATGATTTTTCTATTCTTCGTACATTAAGTAATATTGAAGGCCAATTTATTTTTCCCTAAAACGGACAACTTTTTTCTTAGATGGCAGGTCATGGATCAGTCTTAGTCAGATTCAGTATACGTAACTATACAATATCAAACATTCAGTTTTCCTTACTGTTTCCTAAAATTAACATATTTCTATAAGCAGTGCACAGAAATTTACTACATATCTACGTAGAGAATTGTTATTAAGTGGATTTTTGAAAATAATCTACTCATTAAAATTTCCTGAGTATTCGGACCCAAGGGTGGGAGTGAGTACGTTTTTCATTTCATGATTTGCTGAAAATTTTGGCACTATTTTTAAAAATTATTTTTCTTTATGTACTCCCTTTTGCGTTGAATCTATTTCTAGGAGTAATTTTGATGGAATGGTTTTGAAATTTGAAAAAATTATTTGGATCTATCTGAGGAAGAACCCTATTGTTTTCGGTTCAAATCGGACGCATAGTCGGTCCGGTGGGTCAATTTATATAAATTTTTTATTAAAAAGCGTATACCTAGGTCGTAATTTTTAATCGATATGGATGGAATTCGGTATAAAGTACCAAGGCAGTGGTGTGAAGGGAAGGCTAGAAGAAAAACAACGAAAAAATAAATATCTCATAGGTATTACCATTTGCATATCTAGATGTATTTTATAACTGAGTATTTAATTTTGAATTTAGATTTTAATTTAACTGACGGCCTGATGCGTCGTCAATACCTAACTTTCATACTTAGGATTTCGACGGTGCAATATTAATAAAGATGGAGAGAACACGTATTGATGAAAAAATTTGATTGGTTTATGTTTAAAAGTTTTTCATGAATGCCACTATAAGGTGATTAAATTATTAAAATTTTTTAAAATTATACTTTGTACATATCTCATTACAAATTTTTAATGTTGAACACATTTTTATTTTCACTACGGGGTAAAAACGAAAGTGTGAAGGCGGCTTGCACTGTGAAAACCTATGTGCGAATTTCGTTGCAAGGAGAGAAAAGAAAATTCTTCTGCATCAAATTTCGTAAGAAAATGAAGATTTTATTTGTTTAAAAATCGCCTATATTACCAACATTCTTCTAATTAAAGTAATGTAAAATATTTATATATTTGAAAAAAAATTACAAATATCCCTCAAATTCGATGCATGCGATAAAATATTCTGATTAAAATATCTATGTTTTTAAAATATTTTATGAATGTATCAAAAATCATTAGTTTTTTGAGAAATGAAAAATTATTCCAAGTTTCAATAAGCACAATTTTATGAAATAATTTGAAGGTTTCTTTCCTGCGGTGACGATAATTGTTGATTACATATATAAAAAAAAAAAAAAAAATCAACCAAAAAGAGAAAAAAATATTCCACATTGCAAAACGAAGTATAGTGCAGCAGAACCTCTGGTTAGGAAAATATTAGCCAAGTTCAAATCTAGTGTACTGCAGGTGGTGGGGGTGAGAGAAAATTGAAAATTGACTTCTTTCCGAGATCGTGTAGGTTTTAAGTTAAAACGAGTGGTTTTTTCGATGAAAGCTAGAAAATTAATTTTTCAGGACCATTATCAGAAACATAAACGAGGGGAAATCACACTGAATAGCTGATAAGTTGGCGAACAAATTTGCCAATCAAAACCAAAATTAGTAGTTCTAGTCCTTGTATAGAAGGTATTGTTTGTACCAAATTTCGTGACTATTGAAAGAGAATTACAACTTTTATTGAGATAAAATGAAAAATTAGCGCCTCCAACGGACCAAATTTGGTATCATGTTAGACAATATATACTTCAAATAAATACCTATACCAAATTTTGTGACTATAGCTTGAAAATTACACCTTTTAGAGCTATTAATCTACAAAAAAATGCAACAAAATCATTTCTACTAGACGTATTGTAAGGCCTATCCGCATAAAAATTAGTAAGTGTTGTTCATGATCTAAAACGTACATATCTACTAAATTTCAAGCCTATCGATTAAATTGTGATTATTACGCTTTTCGATAAAAAATGCATATAAACTGACCTTCCAGACGGACACAAACCAAAAATAATAGGGTTCATCCGAATATGTGTTCTAAATTTCGAAACCATCCGATCAAAATTACGCCTGGAAATAGACTCAGTGCAAAAAGGGGTACATAAAAAAAATAAATTTTCCAAAATAATGCCAAAATCCTCAGAAAATCATGAAACGAGAAATGTACCCACTCACACTCCCAGTCCGAATACTCAGTCAATTTAAAAAAAATCTACTTGGAAATGTGTCTGTTAGTAGGTGTGTGCGTCCCCATGACCCAAGAGAATCTTTTTTTTTCAGATTTTACTATGTAGTACACTAATGTATCACTGTACGTGTTTTTTGAGGTGCTTTATTGGAATTTGACAGTAATTTTATTACTAGATCCATTCTTCAACCCTCATTGGGCCCAAAAATAGGGAGAATATTTTATTTTAAGATTTTATGGTGTAATTTATCATCGCGGTGAATTCGAATTTGATATCAATTTTATCATTAGATCCAGTCTTCAATCCTCATTTGGACCAAAAAGGGAGGGTGTTTCAGTTTAAGATTTTATTATGTAATATATCAGTGAATACTAAAATTAATTCTCTTTAGTATTTAATTATATTTAAGCCCGAATCAAATTATAGTATATGTTATCAAATTTTCAACCAATAAGCCATCTTGATTTTATCTTCATAATCATCCATTCTCAACATACTCGTAGCACCATCTAGTTCCATCTTAAATCAAAATATTGAAATTAAATATGTCTTTCCATTTTCATTTTGAAAGAGAAAAAAAAACAAACATACCCTGTGGATATAAAATAATGACAGGTTTAATCTCCAGATTTTCTTCGTTGTTGAGTTTCTCACAGCATTTCACATTTATTGTGTTCGTTAATTGAAACTGCTTATATTTTTAATTTTTATGATATATGTTTTGAAATGTCAACCCGAGTACATTTGAACTATAAGAGTATATTGAATGATAAATTGTCCTAGTACATTCCTTTCTAGGCTTTGCCACAGCATATTAGCGAAGCATACCTTATAAATTAATGATTGCAAGAAAAGTAAAAAAAAAATAAAAATTATATCCTCCTAAGAAATATTATTAATACACGCATACATTAAAATTATATTTAGGAAATTAAATTTTTCTCTAAAACTAAGTTTTTTTCTTAGATGATAGGTCATAGATCAGATTTAGTCAAATTCAGTGTAACTAAAACAATATCAAAAATTCAATTTTCTTGACAGTTTACTAAAAATAACATATTTCTATGAATTGTTGACAAAATTTCATCACCTACTTATGTAGCGAATTGTCATTTTTTCAATTTTTTCGAAACGTTTCCATACATGAAAAGAGTTTCTTGAAGATTTTTCATCTTCGAAAACATTTTATTCTCATATCTATCTAATTCTGTTAGAATTAAGGACTTTTTTTTCTTTTTTTCCCTACAAAATTCACACTTCCTTATGCCCTACAGGCCTATAAGAAAATTTGTAAAGTAAATGCACGACGTAAATGATTGAAAAAATAACCAAAATAATAAGTAACATAATATCCAGCAGAAAATATTGGTACAAAGGTACATCAGCACTCACAGACTTCAAATGTTGGCTGCCATTGTATCGTAAAACGTATTCGGTCCAATAAACTACTGATTGCTGTGGAGTCATAGGTCTGTCTTTAAATTTTGCGGATAATTTTCGCATGTTTTCAGAATAGTTTCTGAAGAGAAAAAATGAAATTAATATAGCATTAAATTTTCAAAAAATTAATTAATGAAAAGGCCAGAACGACAAGCCAAAGTTATTGGGTAAGTACCTACTTACCTACATAATTTATGTACTCACTTATTATCGTTCAACAAATCGTTAATCGCATTCAAGAGTATTTCTTTGGTTAAAGACTGCAGATCTAATTGTACACCAACTTCGAGTTCATTGAGGAATACAGCATTTGAAAACTGGTCGAAGAAAAGTGGGATAATAATCATCGGTACTGCAGCGTCAATCGCCTCGTACATTCCTGATATTCCACAATGACTGATAAATAACTTCACATTTTTGTGAGCTGTTGAACGTCAAAAATCAAGAAATTGACTAATTTCTTCAACAAAGCGTCCATATTCTATTTAATAAAATAACGTATCTATAACTCATTTATGAAGATCTTTTTTTTCAATTGAATCAATATTCATAAACAAGATAACTGAAGCATGAGGCTATTTACCCATAAATAAATAAAATAAAAATTTGAAGTTTATAATAATAAAATTTTACCGTATTTCTAAAAACCCCACTAATGAAAAAAATGTATCATTGGTAATTCTAAACTTGTATTAATTACCTGTTCACTCTTACTTCTTTTCATTCTTTTCACCACCCGTGGCTAGCTCTCGTTCTCTGTTCATTTCACATTTTTCTTCTCTCTCGCACTCATAGCTACAGTCAATTACCTACCTTCTTCTTTCACGTCCATCTTTTTCTATCATTTCACGAATCTTTTTGAATCTTCATATTTCTTATCATTTTTCATGCTTCATCTTATACTGTGCATGGATTTTTATCTCATTTTATTCATTTTTCTTATCTCCTACCGCAGTACATACTTTCCTATTCATAATTTCTTCTGCTGACTATTCTTTTTCTTTTTTTTTTCATGTATATTTCATTTTTATTTTATTTTCCCACCTTTTGAAAACTTTAGAGGTAAAATTGTGTCATTTGACATAGTTTTGATTCGGTTCCCGTTGGAATAACATGTTCTGTTTTATTATGTGTCTTTATACAAAAATTTTTATTTTTGAATACATTTATGTTTTTTTAAATACGTTAATCTTTTAAAAAGGCAATGGGCAATAATTGGTGGTGTGACTTCTGGTTCTAATTCAAGTTTAATGGCAGTATGCAAGTAAATTATGGAGATTTCTGAGGTACATTTGGTATAATAATGTAGCCATTTACTATGCTGACATTGGATCCACAAATTCTGGTAGACTGAGAGGATTAGAGGTGACAGTTTTTAAGTTGCCTCCCTTAGGAAAGTGGTTTTCAATTTGAAAGTTCTTAGTCATGGTTTGTGGTCTGTTGTATAAAAAATAATATCAGTACTGTGGGGTGGGATGTCAAAATGAGACCCCCTGACATACTGCATAATTTTCTCAATTTCAGACGAATTTCTGTGGGTAATTCTTGAAATTCTGAAGAAAATAGGTAGAATTTTGATAGTATTGAGCAAAAAATAGTCATTATAACTTTACCACCTTCTTATAGTCAAAATGAAAATAATATAATTTCGTAATAACTTTCAACCTATAGAGAGTGGTACCAATCAACAATAATTAAAATAGGCATACAGTTTCATGAGTGATTCCTCAAAGTTCAAAGTGGGGTGCAGAAGAACTTCAAGTAAACGTGTCATACCCACTGGTTTCAAAATTGAAGAACCCATGACAGCTGCAATGTCTCACTTTATAGGAAACCATTAATAAAAATCGGAATTTAAATGAATTCATTGACCTGGGAAATCAAAAATGGGAAATTACAAGATTCAATTTGTCGGTGCATCAAGAAAGGTTTCTTAAACTGATTGTTCAATTCCAGAAACTGGAGAGAATGTTGAACCTAATAAAAATTACTCTTTCAAAAATATGAGAATGTTTAGACAAATTAGTTCAATCTATCAAAAATAAAACTAATTCCAACACCCGGGGTTTGAACTGACTAACTTGTCACTTCGTTTCTTAATTATTGTTAGCCTCTTCTCTTCACACGTAGGTACGTAGATCCTAACTTTTTCTTCATCAGTTTTAATTTTCCCAGTTATATTCTCACATTTCATGATTACCGTACTTTTCACAGGTTTTAAAATTAATTTTTTTTTTATTTCGTCTTCAATTATAACATATCCGTGATAATTAATTTCGAATTTGAGTAACTTTTTATGTAACACCCTGTACGTACCTACTTCGTAATAATTCTAGTTCAACAGATTTACAACGACTGATTTGGGAAATCTAAAAATGGAAATTGTAGAATTCATATTGTCAGTACAGTGAAACAGGTGTTTTGAACTAATTATACTCAAGTCCTGAAACTGGAGTGTATGTTGAACGCAATAAAAATTTCACATATAAAAATATGAAGCTTCGATTTTTCGAAAAGAAAATTAATACTAACACCTGCTGAATGAACACATTAGCTTCTTATTGTATTTCTTAATTCTCCGTAGCCCCTTCACTTGACGCAAACACAAGTCCAACTTTTTATTCATCGTGTTTTAGTTTACCCTGCTATACTGATACATTCTTCATTACATTACTTTTTAATTTTTTTTTCTTCATATCGTCTTCAATTATGGCTTATCCATGATTATTAATTTCAAAATTAAGGAATCACTCATAAAAGACCTTAATATATACCCAGTAATGCCTAGATCAACCAGAGTTACGCACTTAGAATATCTCTCTGCGGAATCCAGTCCATAATTAAAACATTTTCGGAGACATTATCCACATATTCTTCAAATTTCCAGATCACTCTCTGCTGCAAATTGGCAAATGTCTCTCGAAAAATATTTCTCAGTTCCATTTCAATAACGTTACTTTGTGTCACAGAACCAAGAGAGAAAACAATGACGCCATTTTCAGCCTCATCTATAAACTTACTTAAGGTCTGCAAAGAAATTCATAAATTTAATAAGTTTTACGGCTTAAATATAACTTGTCGAACAGTACAAATTGAAGCCCCTGTCACTTACTTTTGGCAGTGGTTTAGCGGGTGTCAAGTGCATGCCAGCTATTTCTACTACGTTCGGTACCAGTGGTGTTGGGAAAATACTTGAATGATAGTTACTGAATAGCAGTGAAATTTCAGGATATCTTTTTAGGTCAAAGTTAGGAAAATATTCTTGGTAAAAACTTTGTAACAAAGGATTCCAAGAGTATTTAGTCAATAAATTAAAATGTATGTTCCCTAATGCGTTTAGCATTCTTTGCAAAAATGACATTTTGTTAGAAGATAATGATGACCAAGGAGATGGCACAAATAATGGATGAGGATTACCAAGTGTTTCATCGTTTACCATCCACGATCGCATGGAAAATGTCCCAATAACTGGTATTCCAAGTTTCTCAGCCAACGGTAGAAAACATTCGTATAATGCCATCATTTCAACAAACATGATATCATAATGTTTAACATTCGATTTCAGAAAATTCTGTAACAAGATAAAAATTTTGTATGAATGGAAGTTTTTAAAAATTCCTAATGTTGGCAAATTGAAAAAATGAAATTCATGAAATACAGTTTCGCACTTTATTTGAGAATGATTTTGGCAATCATTGTTGAAATTGTCTCTGATCCTTTGCTGGTCTATCATTGTCTAATGGTTAGTCGGGGGATTTTACTAATATTAATTCTAGTTAATGATTTTTTATAAAATTGTTCATTATTTATAATGCAACGAGTTATTTTTACATTATCCTCCTCATTGACTGTTCTTACTTTTTATGGAACAAAAATTTAATAAAGAAACTTCCTGAAAGAGCCGAATTCGATCAGTTTTGAACCTGGGTTTTAATTTTTATTTCTTTAGTAGTGAAATACCGTAGGTAGGGGTACATATTTAAGGACTTATCTAAAAGTAGGTATAGGACAGGCTACCTTCATGAGCCTAAGTCAACCAAACATACCTAAAAGGACACAATTAATTTTCGAGTATTTTAATGCTCAATATTGAATCCAATTCCGAGTGTCTAAATGACGTGGTAGAACTGAATATGCTTAAAATTAAGAAATTTTTATCACATTTATCTTTTGGGGTAATTTTTCTTATTTTTTGTTGACAGCAAGTTTCAGTAAAACTATCTCCATTGCTGTTCGCATCAATAATTTAAGTACGTACCAATATTTCGGCGTTTTCCATAATTCCGCGACAATAATTCAAATAACATTGGCCACGTTTGCGGATAAACTGTGTCATTGACATCCTTTTGAAATCCATACGCAAATTGTTATCAGAATCGACTCTCTTGCTCCTCGAATCAATGTGCGTGAAATTTGTGCGCGAGTTACTTTCAGGAAACGGACTGACAAATGTGACGAGGTGTCCAGCATTAGCCAAAGTAATCATCATTTGTTTGTGAAAAAAGTGATGACTTTTTGCTTCGTTAGGAAACATCCCAAGTATTCTTCCACTGTCACATAGACAAATTCCCACGGTGAAAACAAATACGAATTTCTGAAAATAAACAATTCGATGTGAAAATGCTGATAGGATAGACTTTATTAGCGCTGTCTCTTTTCCACACCTTGACTTCCAGGTGAATAGATTGGGAAGAATACTTCGGAAAATTTAGTCAAAAAACCTGGCGTACCTAATGTAATTGTTTAGGTTTAAACTCATGTTTTTAAAATGAAAATCTTTCTCCTTTTGTTTTGTGTAAATTATTCCCAAGTCGAACATTTGACGAGTATGACCAGACATGACCTATATAATTAAATCCCCAAAAATAAAATTACCCCTGGTAATTTTTGCGCGCCCTCCGACGCATTATTTATTGTAAAAATAAACACCTAATAATACTAAAGTATCAAAATTAAAATAAATTCCCCATAATAAAATTCGCCGTGAGCGCCTATAGGTTAGGCTAACTGTATTAGCTTAGGTTTGTTCACGATGGCCATTTTGAAATGTGTTTCTATTCTTTCCTTCCACAAAACCGCCTCGGTGGTCTAATACAATAAGTAAAAGTGTTTGTACCTCTGTTCATATTCCCCTTCTTCTTTTTTCTTGATCGACTAGCTGTAATTCGCAACTAACTAATGTACCTAAACTTTTTTATAGCCTGTTCGATGAACCTGCATTTGCTACTCGATAGACAAACACATATTATTTTTTTCTCTGTGATCTTTTCATGTTTTTACTTTTTCATTATTAGACAATGTATTTTTATCTAATAGTTTGATTTTTTTTCCCTGACATGGCCAAACCTTGGCAAGAAACCTCGGTAATGTAGGATCTAACTTATATTTGAGCACCACCATAGGTGCATGGCGAAATTTTTGTATTTTTCAAATATTTTATACTCTATAAAACAGGTAAAATGCGATCGCCTGGCTAGCTGTGTGGGCTTATAGGGATTTTGGTGGCTGTTAGATATAGTTGACAGTCTACCACCTTGAAAATTTAGCAGAATGGGTTTGGTAGGTACGGGTGTGTATTGGTGCGGATTTAGCCTACCAGTGTCACATTTCACATATTTTCATTGCAAAACATTACCTAAATTATGCTCTTTTCTTCCTCAGTTGACTCAGTTTATTTTAAATTACGAGAAATATTATTTTAGGCACCTAGCCTGGAGGTAGGATATAAATTTTATGATTATTGTTTGAAAATTTGTTATTTTAAAGAGCAGCATTAAGCCTTCAAAATCAGTACTAAAACACGTTTGTTTGTGTGTGTGTAAATAAGCCAGTATATAAACTATCCGGACCGGCTCTAAAATTGCCAGTGTTTTTGCCCAGGTTTTGGCTTACCCATAAATGTTTAATATGAAGTGGCTGAACACGCATAATTCTGTTGAATTACCTTCTGGTGAGAATATCTTCCTCACAACAAGGTATTCCACAATAGGTAAAGCAACTTAATAAACGAAGATGTGTGAAGTGTTGTAGCCCATGGCAATTAAAGAAAAAATACTCTCAAAAATATAAATTTTTCAAATTGTATTTTTTACAATTTGATGACTACTTTTTCACTAATCAACAACTGGCACTTCCCCTTATCTATATTATAATACCTAAGAATTTGAGTTGATGGTACCAAAGTCATATTTTGTTACAAATCAAAAAATGTATTAGAGGTCTAACTGCCAGAGCTTTTGTAAGAGTGATTTTAATAAACTGATTTTCACAAGAGAAAACCTGCTTAGTAAAGTGTGAACTTAAATTATTTGTACAAGTAATACCTTCTTTGTATTTGTGGGCCTACCTCTCCTCCATTTTGGTTAAAGAGAAATGAATTTGATCTTATTTTTAGTTTTTGCTCATAGTCTATTAGTGTATTTTCCAAAGAAAAATACAACTATTGCATTCAGTTCAGTGGTGGGACATGGCAGCAGGACCTGTGGAAAAGTGCCAATCCTGAGTCGTAAATTACAAATATATTAGTCACTCAAATTCTTCTGTGCACAATATATATATGTATGCATATATATATAATTTTTTCTCACTTTTGCATTTTTTGGGAGTTTATGGAGCCTTTGCTGTCAGTCCTATGGCAATGAAACTTACAGTAATGTTAGAAGCTTTTATGTGCTACACATTCGTGTTACAATTTTTGAAATTCATTTACTAGTTTCAGAGGAAGCTTAAAATGTTGAAAACCCAATATGTTTTCATCACAATAACCCCGTCAAATTGAAAGATTTTGGCTTGAAATTTTCATGATGGTTGGAAAATATTAGGGATTGGTTGGGTATTCAATTTGAGCAAAATTGTTCGCTGGTTCTCAAATAGCAGCCATTAAACAATTTGACACTTTCGGAAAATGCACACTTACCGTGGTAAATGTACGGCAGAGATATTAATTTTTTGATTCACTAGTGTAATGAAAATTGTCAATGTAATGCAATTCCATTACTTAAGAAAAAAACAAAACAACATCAACAACAACAAAGGACTAACATAAAATGGTATCTATACTATACAAAATCTGAAAAATTAACCAAAATAAATTTTAGCCCTAACACTATCAGGCTGGAAACTACCATTAAGTTGCTACGTAAGCTATCACAGGTATACTGGCTTCGATTTGCCTACATTTATTTGCTATTTCATCCCTAATATTCCACTCTCCTGGTACTGTCATATTGCTATCAAAATTTTATCTTTATCAAGCGTTTCAAATTCAATCTGAAAAAATTGATTTATTATCTATACATACTCAGTATGTTTTTTGGTTACTTCGAACCAGAAATTGTAACTTATTGTAATATAATAATAAATGGTGAGGCGAGTTGTCTTCTATTTTTCTATAATAGAGGTTAGTACAAATTAATTACTTTTATAATTGTCTGTTGTTCAAAAACCTGTTTTTGTCGATCACTATATTATAATCCCCCCCCCCAAAAAAAAAAAAATTAATTAGAAATTGTAACGCATATAGTCGGCCATAAAATTATGGACAACTATATTCGTACACAGGTGATATTATTTTATTTTTGGAATAATATCCCTGAATTCCATCGACTCCTCTTCTTCTTTCTTTATGAATTTATTTTCTTCTTCTTTCTATCGTTTAAAAATTACAATATTCAGTAGCCTGTACCTAATGGTATTTGTTGGCCTCATTTAAACTGGTCCCTCTAATATGTGAATCTCTCCATTCTATATATTACCACTACACACTAACCACAGTGTAAAAACCATATCCCTGAAAGGGTATATGAACTCATGTTTTCAATAGAGTAATATTGTACTTTGTTTTAGTCTCTTGTAGAATACTATTCTGTAGTAGAGTTCTTACATTTTACCATAGAGATTGTGGTTTAACTGTTCTCTAAATATTTACTTACACTGTTGTATGTACAAAATATTATTTTATTATATTGTGATTTATTAATTGTGTTTAATTATTTTATATAAAAACTGAATCCAGAAGTCAAAGTCCACCATAAGAGTTGTGGACGATAAATTATTTAAATATTTTAATACTACAGAGATATTGATATTTATTTTTGGTATTGATATTTCGTGCATGGTGTAACACGTAAAGTGGTCTTATCTAGAAAGATCTCTTTTATGCCATTACAGAAATTTCAATACTCATATATATAGGTATAACAATTACATAATATGTACCTATTGTAACGTATATTTTCGTCTATTTTTAGAAATGACGAACATATTCGTTCACTCATTTTCGAATACCAAAAACGTAGATATTTATCAACAATAATCATCCTATAACTCTTTATAAACAACCACTAAATTACCCGTATTTGATATTATGAATATAGATATACTTTCTGTATATTCATGACCTAATTGTACCTGTCCCTCAAGTACTCGACAAGTCAGCACAACCCTATAATAACAACACCCTACCTCACTTTACCTATCCAACACATACGTTTCCATACCCTGAACGAGTATATAATCCCTCGATTCAGTGGAATAAGACACAGTTCCTCGACAGCTACTTCTAAGTACCTGGAACCTCTCTTGTAGAAGTCTCCAGTGAACAGATAGTCTTGCTTGTTGAATTTTGATTGTATATGTATAAATATTAACGTATATTTATGTACTGTGATGTACAAATTATTATTTTATTAAATGTGTAAACTTACTCATGTGTTTTAAATATTATTGAGTCTCTAACTAATGTTAAGGTTCACGATAGTCTGTGGATGATAAACTTGAATTTATTTTAGAAGTATTACTGCTTTAAAAGTACGTGATATTTCGTGTATGGTGTAATACCAAAAGTGGTTCTAATTAGGTACATTACCACCTCTTTTGGCCGTTACACCTATAATATATTAAAGTTATACAAATCAAGAATTCCCTCGTCTCCAAATGAATTTGATGCGCGGACACTGTAACCCAATAACAATAACAAATAAAATAATTGTATCAACTTACCAAATCGGAGAACATTACTGCCTTGGCTGGGTAATGTAAACGTAAATTAATGGTAAAAAATAAAGACTAGTTTGTATAGTGTAGGTACTAGTCCAATTTTTTCTTTATAGATTAAATTAGTACATCATACTTTTTCCGTTAATAAGTACTACTAAATTCATTTCTCTTCTCTTATTATATTTGTTGAGTATTTTAATATCCTGCCCGCAATACCATTACTACGTACACGTAACGAAGAAAACTTGAGACAACGTTAATTAACAGGTACTTGAATAAATCTAACTTAAACCCAATGGGTACAATAATTTTTTTATTTTTTTCTCATACCTCTCTTATTAATTAATTTTACGCTCTTATCTATCATATTTTCGAGATAATCTTATAATATTTCTATGGCTTCATATTTATATTGACGGAGAGAACGCATTGACGATTAAAAAATTTTATTGGTTCAAAGGTTCCTATGTGATGAACACCATCGAGCTATGAATAAACTTCCAAATTTTACTTTGTACCAATCACATTAGAGATTTTAATTTTACTCTTTACTTTGTTAGTTTTAACCATATTTATTCACAAAATATGTACTTACCCAGGTACCTAACCGTTGTATATTATTCACCCACCATGATGGAATTTTATTCTTCATTTGGCATTGTTTGGTACGTTTTCGTATTATCACTTAATAATTTGAAGGTGTGATATTGTGAATGTGAAATTACTGCTGTAGGAATTTTCAGTTTTTCTTAGGTCAACGTATTATTGGTAGTTAGTCCGTATTGTTATCTGGACGTTTCCTTCATTTGATAGATTTGAATCAAGAATAACTCCATGAACTTGTAATCTATTAGGCTATTCCTGAAAGTGAAGGAACTAAACAGCCTCGAATTTTTATTGTTTTATATTAAGCTTTTGTCCTACTCATTATTGCGATTTTAAGAGTATACCAATACCGCAGCCAACCTTCCGCAACGAAATAATGTTTATTTCGTATGAAGGTAAACCCAAAAATAAAAATAAAAGCTCACCTTTTAAAAACTCGTTTTTAACCCGAACATATTTTTAAATAATTTTTCTTAACTTCGAAATTTTGAAACTTTCCTTCCCATATTGTCTCATCCTGCAAGGTGTTTATGAGGATAATAAATGCATACCTCCGTGTAATTTATCATCACATGTTTTAAATAAGTTGCATACTCCGCACTTACAAAGGCAATTTTCATGGTACTGATATTTTGAAAAAGTTTCGTTCTTATCTCAAGGGAATGCAATTTATTTTAAACACACTTCACAAAAGCCTTAGTATGTCTGGAGTACCTATGTAACATTATTTGGTTTATGGCTTGATAATGCATCACCTGGTTCTCAAAAATGAGACATGGTGGGTAGGAAAACTTCAAAATTTCAGATATTCAAAAACAAAATACTAAAAATTTGAGGCTGTGTAGATCCTTCAAGTTTAGGAATAAATTATAAATTCATAGAGCTTTTTTTTTCTTATTTCGTAGAGTTCTTTCAGAGTACACCATTGGAAAATATGAAAGAACTTATTAAATTTTTCAGTTTATATTAATGCCAAAAAACTATCCAAAAACCAAAATATGAAGAATCGTAGCTCTTTCAATTTTATTGTGAAAATTCAGGCAATTTTCATAGAAAATTTTTTGTTTTTTTCAAAAAGATCTACTTGCGAATGAGCCTAGTGGGACCATGAACGCGTAAAACATTTTTGAGTCTTGCCACCTCAAGAAAATTCCTACCCATGAGGATCCTATTTCTACCCACAAATGACTGAAGCTGATATTATGTTGGTAATCGGTAATCACAAAATAGATCTCTACCTATTTGAGAAGTAGGTATCATATTTTGTGCCCTCGAACTGAACTCTACATTTCACTGATCACTCGTCAAATCAATTCTAAATTTTCAACCTTCCTAAGAAAAATTCGAGACTGAGGGAGTGAAGAATCTTTAGCAAAGAAACCAAAATTACATGAATTGAATACGAACGTTCACTTAAAATAAGAATTAACGTTAGGATATCAATTTTTCTTCACACAGTAATTTCACATAATGTTAATTCCAGGTAAAATTAATAAAAAATCTCCGTTTTTGATTTTGATTTTTTTTTTTTTTGAAAAAAATGGAAAATATGAAAGAATCACGAGACGTATTTTACATTGTGGGCGACTGTACCACTCATACAACTCAGTTCCAACAAGGTTTCAAATTCCAAAGATTTATAGAGCATTTTTCATCAGTTTTTTTTTTTTATTTTCGCATAATATGATTTTTGCGATACTTCACACCTTAGCTTATTAGCAAATAATAGGACATAGTAAAAAATGAAGAGAAGAATAACAAAAATGAACAAAATAATATCCACCAACAAATATTGGTACAAAGGTACGTCTGCAGTCACTGATTTCGTAAAACGTATTCAGTGCCAATAAACAATCGATTCTTGAGGGCTCATTGGTCTGTCCTTGAATTCCACAGATAATTTTCGCATTCTTTGAGCGTACCTTTAGAATGAAAAAAAGGGAAATTAGGTTTGAATTTTTGTGAAACAATTTAGTCAATGTAGGGCTATGGGATACGAAAGAATGTACAAAAAAATAGTGATTAGCCTACTTGTGATCGTTCAGCACATCGTTAATCGTCTTCAAGAATATTTCATTGGTTAGCGTTTTCATATCTACTTGTATGCCAACTTCCGTCTCATGGAGGAAAGCAGCGTTTGAAAATTGATCAGTGAAAAGTGGTATGATAACCATCGGTACCCCAGCGTCAATCGCTTCATACATTCCAGACATTCCACCATGACTGATAAATACCTTCACATTTTTGTGAGCTAAATAGCACACATGTAAAATACACCGTAAATTAATTAATTGGCCAATAACTCTCATCCAGCTAAAATCGATAATTTGTTTCATAAAAATAATATACCACTTCCGATATATTAGCACCAACTACTTACGATAATTGTGGGGATGTGAACATACCGGGTAACCCAAAAGTCACACAACCCAAACCTTCAAATGTAAAAATTTTGAAAAAAGAGATACAAGGCTGAATCTTGGCACAGTTGCAGAAGTCGATTACTCAATTATTCATGCAAAGTTTCAGCTCTGTATCTGTAATAATCTAACTTTGAGGAATTTTTGATTTTTAATTATAATTTTTCCATGTTTGAAAAATAAATTTCGAAAAATTTTTAATGGTAAAAGTTCTCAAAAAATTCTAAAACTTGGTATAATAATAGAGAATGATTACCTGATTAAGCGGGTAAAGTTTCACTTCAGTTTATTCATCCTTGTTTTTTTAAGAAATTTTTCTATGGTCTATACCATGCTTTCAAAACAAACAAAAAAAATTTTTAAATTTCAAAAATTTTATTTCGTCCTCTTCATTGATCCGCACTTTGGTGCAGTACTTCACTTACAGCAGAATTTTGTCATAACAGTTTCCTTAAATTTGTTTGGGTATGCAACATTTCATACGTCAATGTTTTTTCTCGATAACACCTGCAACGAGCAGTTATGCAACTTTTTATTCAGTGCGTACAACAAGTTGCATACTCACATAATTGTGTAACCATTTCCCTATCATTGTCCAGTTTCAAAATTTTTTGAAAATTTTTGCATTTTAAAATTTTTTGATTCATTTTTTATGCGTACAGATCACTAGGAAAATTCTTTAAAAAAAAATTGAGATATGAAAGTGAAACTTTACCTGCTTAATCCGGTAATCATCCTCCATTATAGTGGCAAGTTTCAGAATTTTTGGAAAACTTTGGCCACTTAAAATTTTTTAAAGTTTCTTTTACCACAAATACGAAAATTGAAATTAAAAATCAAAAATTACTCAAAATTAGACTACTGTCGATACATCGCTGAAATTTTTCATAAATAATTGAGTAACCCACTCCTACAAGAGTGCAAAATTTCAGCTCTCTATCTCTTTTTTTCGAATTTTTACAGTTGAGTGTTTGGGTTGCATGACTTATGGGTCACTCCGTATATGCTCGCATCTTCACTGGCAATCGGCGATGTCATAGCCTTGTGGCAGCATCGCTGCTATTATAATCTGTAGGTTGCAGTTAGGATTCCCCACACCAGTAACCTACAGAAATGATGACCCCAATGTGGTTGAGTGCACCTCTCTACCTGTTCACACACAACCCTCTGCAGAGTGACATCCAGCCATAATGGTACAAGCCTGTATTGCGGATTTGTCAGTTTCCCCACGTAGCAGCAGTCTAGCTACGCCCTATATGGGCTGTCACGCTGCAACCTCAGCCGCAGCACTGGTGGGGAGTGGTAGTGAAGATGTGAACACTAGCTATTGGCGGCATTGTAGCCATGTGGTAGAATTGCTACTATTTCAATCTGTAGATTCCTACCGATTTGATTCCCACAATGGCAACCTACACTGATGAACCATGCTCTTATACTTAATGCAAAAAATTTTAATTTTCAGCGATATATTTACCTACCTTTAAATCGATGTAATTTTGAAGGAAATATTGTTTTTAGTGTTGTATGTGGCTCTATGGTAAAATAGAATAGAAAATTTCTCAAAACTAATTTTTTTCTCTCACACTTCTATTTTCACTCTTTCTCAATAAATAGAACACCTCTCATTAAAAAAAAAAGTTTTGAATTCTGTCCATCGATATTTTCAACGTCAACCTTGAATTCAGATATCTTTGCAGCAGTCTTATACTCCTTTTTCTATACGAATTAATTTCTAATCCACATTTCCCCTACCTTTCTCCATTTCCCCAATCTAAAGTCAGTGGTATTGATATATCCATTTACGGTAAAATTTCTTCTCTTGAAGATGGATAACTGTTTTTTTTCTCTTTCCCCTATTTTAACCCATATTCCTCCTATGTGTTTTCTGTCTAGCTTCGATTGCAAATATCCGATGGAAATTATGGAGAAATGAACACTTTCAACCATTAAGACTAAAAATAAACTTTTCTCTCATTCAAAATTTTATTTTTCTTTCTGATCACGCTTTTTCTTCTGTTTCTGTTTTATTGTTGACCTCAATTTTGTAAAAACAATCTGCCGAATATTCTAGACATTGGAAAGGGGAACCATTTTTGGCGTCATTTTTCCCTTTTCCTCTGTCCCTAAAAAGTAGCCTACAAAACCAGATTGCAAAGATGATTCGTCTTACACTTTTTTCACTTTTTAATTTTTATTTTCACTCTTTTCACGCTTCTCTTGGTTGTGTTTACATCACTTTTATCACTGTTTGAAATGAAAATATGGATTTTTCATATTTATTTTATTTGAATTCATTCAGTGTTAGAAAAGTCGGAGTTTTAAATCTTCAGCGAATGGTTCTGATGATTTTTTGTATTTATTTATTTTTTGTTGTCTTTGAATTCAAAAAATGTTATGGAATTATATATGAATTTTTTGAAGTGTTCATGAACAATTTTTATTATGCACTATGTTCATGAAGCTTAGAACCCTCTAATAACCTGAAATTCTGCGGTATTTGATTTTTTGATCGTGAGATGAATTTTTCGAAAATGATTAAGATATCATAGCTAAAATGTTGCAAGGTAATTAAATTTTATGTTATAAATGAAATATTTTAGTATTATTGGTCATAACGGGTTGATAAAATAAAAATGTAGAGGTACTAAAATTGGGGAAGTGTAAAAATTATCGGCTATTAGTGCTCAATGTTAAAATGGTAGGTAGTGTATGAAATCTATATAATATGTTTTAAAAGTATGAGTCCTAAAACAACTTACGGATTTTTTTTTTCGGTTGTTATTTACTTTTTTAATTCTTTCAAACAATAGACGTATAAAATAAATTTTCGAAATGTAACTCGACCGCAGGTCGAATACCACATTCGAAATGGATAAAATTTGCCTCCCTAGGTAAGTTTGGTATTAATTTTTTGTTGTTTTTTTCAACCTCAGAGAATTTTAAGCAAATTTAAAGGCGTAAATAAGCGTAGTGTCCTAGGTATCTCAACCCCTTACCTCTGAAAAATAAAAAGCTCGAGATTCTCCCCTCTCCTTTCTATCCTATTTAAAAAAACTTTGATTCTCTCCTCTTCTCCTTCTTCCTAAAGAAAACTTTACAACTAAGTATGTCAATTAAAAACAACGTGTTTACCCAAGAATCATATTCTGGCTCATAAATCTTTTGTGTGTGGGCACCTTTACTGAGTCAGCAGTTTCTTTATTTAAATTAGACGCTGCCTTCCTCTTTCCCCTCTACCGAAAAAACACCTTACAACGCTACGTACCTAACCGAAAAATAAATTATTTTCGCCAAGAATAATTTTCTTACACATGAATCCTCAGTCTGCGGATACCTTTACTTTTTCCGGCCTTATTTCCACTGTTCCAGCCATTTTTTTTTATTACATTCTGCACACTTACATTTGGAACCTTTTAAAATGAGACTTGTATCATTAAAATTGATCCAGTAGTTCCGGAGAAAAAAAGAGAACAAGAAAACCACTCGTTTTTAAAATATTAAATAGATTAAATATATAGATATCGAAGCAGTGTTAAGCCCTACAAAATTGTAAAATGACAGTGCTATAATACATTTTTTCAAATCTTCGAATAATTTATGGATTTAGAAAATGCTTCATTGACGAACCCACTTTTAAAAACATAAGAATTATCGTTATCAATCGTAGAGAATTATATAGGCACCTTCTGAAGGTAACTGGTTACCCATTTAAGTATATTATTGTTTTTGTCAAGCTAATGTGACGGCCAATTTTCTAAAATATAATACTTTGTAAATAATTACAGCAAACAAAATAAAATTGTAAGTTACCAAACAAAAGATACCCATAATAAAAATCCATAATTAATGATTTTTTTTTTTCAGACGCGATGACGAGCACTTGTGATAAATTCATTAAAATTCTAGGAATAAGGTATTTTTGAATAGTTGTTTAATAGTAGTACGTGGGTAATTCTTTGCCTTTTTTCTCGATACTCGATACCTGTAACCTAGTTACAATTAGCTGTCCTGTTAAGGAACATACCCACAATATTTTTACCAACCGGGAGCTTTAACTGATTTTGAGTGTAACAATTTTAAATCGTGACACTATAGGTAAACACTATATAGGTATACCTATCATTCATTTTTAAATAATCCATTTTTCATAGTCATGGCCTACATGAAACCAATTCTAATCTTCCATCGCATGAATTCATTAAAGCGATAAATTATGTTTTAAATTGTAACCAACATGGTTTATAAACTTTAAGCCTTATAATTTCTGAAATTCTAGGTTAAGAGAACTGACAATCATTTCAGAAAGTTTTCGACTAATATTCAGCACTTTCCAGCCAAACCATATGAATAAAATAAATTAGTCCTTTAATTTGAGTCTAAATATTTCTAACGTTTCGTAGGCTAAGTACCTATAATAATAATAAATGTATTGATAAGTACGTAACGTGAAATAAATTATCTCAGATACGTCTCTCGATTTATAAATGGGTAACTTACTGAGAATGTCTCGTTGCGGAATCCAGTCCATTATTCGAACGTTTTCCGAAATATTTTCTACATTTTCTTCAAATTTCCAAATCACTTGCTGTCGCAGATTGGCAAATGTCTCTCGAAAAACATTCCTCAATTCCGTTCCAATGACGTTACTTTGGGTGACAGAACCAAGGGAAAATACAATGACGCCATTGTCAGCCTCATTTAGAAATTCGTTCAAGTCCTACAATGAAAAAATACTAAATTCTAGGAATTCACTGGATTCAAATATTAATGAAGAATTCATATTCAAACAGATGGCGGCGCTGACTTGGTAAAATTATTGGGGTCGGAGCTAAACACAAAATTAATTTTGAAAATATTTTAGTAATTATAGTTTACTATATTCAACCGAGACATGGAATACCTAGCTATGATTATTGGTTGCCTAAGTATACAAAAAACATAATAAGGTAGGTAAATAATACATTAGGTAACACACTCGAACGACCAAGCCCACTTTCGGTACTAGAGTCCTACTATGCCTTCGTGTATCAAGCCTTGATCTCACTCAGTTGGTCTGAAAAAACCTGCCTAGAAGGCTTTTACTCATCCCACCCCCACACAATTGATTCATAGAATTTGATTCCTTTTTCTTCTTTCCTCCTTTTTCCACTACCTGTATTTTAAATCAGTGTTAATTTTTCAGGCCAAGTTTGCACCAGAATGTATTCGGGCCAGTAGAATTAGGAAATCTCATTACAAATAGTGTAAAACATGGGTCCAGAATCCATGTACACGATTACATACTATATAATGTGTATGCAGTAAGGCACACTCATAGCCTTTATTCACAAGCCGAGTGTACGTGTATATAAATGCATACATAGCCCTTAAAATGTTATATAAATACCAGTAACTTACTTAGTTCGTATTATATTATATAATTATAATAACTATAATTATATCCAAAAAATTATTTGGGGCAGCACCCAAAAAAAATTATTTGAAGTGCCCAACCACAATCCCCGCCAAAAAAAAAACGTAGTCGGCGCCTATGCAAATAGTGGTCACTTACTTTTGGCAAAGGTTTTATAGGTGTCAAGTTTATGCCAGCTATTTCTATTACACTCGGTGCCAATGGTGTTGAGAAAATACTTGCGTGATTGTTACCGAAAAGCAGCGAAATTTGAGGTTCTATTGGCAAATCAAAATCAGGAAAATATTCTTGATAGAAGCTCTGCAGCATAGGTTCCCAAACGTATTTAACTAATATAAAATGGTGTATAAATTCTCAAATGCGTTAAACAGTCGTCGAAAAAATGTCGTTTTTTGAGGATTTGATGACCAATGAGCCGGTAGAAATAATGGGTGCGGATTGCCGAATATTTCATCGTGTACTGTCCACGAACGCATGGAAAATGTACCAATGACTGGTATTTCCAATTTTCTAGCCAAAGGTAGAAAACATTCGTACGACGCTAACATTTCCACAAACATAACATCGTACATTTTAATCTCTGTTTCCAATAAATTCTGTAACAAAAATGAAGGTAAATATATAAGTACTTCATAGTCAAATTTTTATTCAGGGTGGGTTTACAGTGTTTCGAAATTCTGGAGGGTAGCGTACAGTCGAAAAATTAGTCTTTTCGAAATATACTTAAGTTTTAAGCGAGAGCTGCGTGGGATCTTCCAGGTAATTGTTTAATTTTTTTTTGTCTTTTATCTTTACTGATTCAAATTAACTTAATGGGTAATAAACGAAATTTATCAGAAGGAGAAAAAGTTTTGCACGTAGTCAAATTTGTACATTAAAACAAAAAGGTTAGGATGACGTGCAGCTCCATAAAATTTTCTCAATTCTCCAGAAAATGAGAGAATCACAGTAAATTATGTTAGGAATCAATTCTCAAATCCAATCCTTCAGGTCTGAACCTATCCGATTCAATATACTTTAAAAGCCGAACTCATAAACCATAAATTCATACATAACTTATAAAATCTTGGTGTCATAAGTAATTCTTGATGGTACCGTTTTTGGCCGATTAATCAATAAATATGTATTCATCATTCTTTTTTTCAACAAACCTGTATTTCTTCGTTTTGCATAAGTTCGTAGCAATAGTTTGAATGAATCTGGCCAATTATGCGAAATAGTTGAAAAGTTGACATATTTTTGAAATCCAACCGCATTATATTTTCAGAATTAATTCTTTTGACACTCGAATCGATATAGGTGACGTTGGTTTGTGGTTTATGGTTAGGAAAAGGGCCGACAAATGTGACATGGTGTCCGGCATTCACTAAGCTAGCCATCATTTGTGTGTGAAAGGTATAATGACTTTTTCCCACGTTGACAAATATACCGAGAATTCTACCACAGCTACACAGGCGAAGTCCATAAGCGAAGAATGAGGCCATAAATACGAATTTCTGAAAAAAAAATTCAATAACAAATGAAAGATGACAGTAAGCAAGTGTTGCCCATCTCCCTCGAAGGAAAGACTTTTAGTGGACGTCCCCAATCTCCTTGCAACATCTATAATGTAATATTTAATACACTATAGGGTTTTTTTTTTTGTGAAGAGAACCAGTCAAAAATGGTTGTATGGATTTTTACAAATAAGGTCTCAAATTAAAGAGGGTGATCCGAAAATATGCTCTGACCCATCAAAGGTACCTACCAAAACTCATCAGAATTAGAGACGTTTTTAATATTCTGTGGGATCAGTCAGAAATGGGTGAATGTATTTTTATGAATGATGTCATTAATTAGAAACGTTGACTTGAAGATGTGCTAAGACCCGTTAGAGGTGCCACAAACTAATAGAATTAGAATCAGAAATTCTTTGTTTTTGTAAAACATATTCGTGTTAATTCTGTTCATTCATGCTTCGCTACTTCAATTTTCATCAAATTTATTTTAATTTTATTATACTGTATCACTATAATAAACGTACAAGCCATTAAATATTTCACAAAATTATTGACCTGATACAATTTCCCCAATTATTTCCCGATATGATTTCCTCGTATCCAGTGAATGATTTCTTTGTATAATTTTCTTGTTTCGTTCTAAAGTAAATTTACAAGTACCTATAGATAGGTACAATTGTTTCAGTGATTCTTTGGTGATAATTTGGTGGAATGAGCGAGTGAAGCAGTATCATACACTAATGATAAAAAACCTCCACAGGTTGCAGGTGGTTCCCTAGAAAAGAGTAAATTTAAGGTGTAGGGTAGGTATAAGGATACTTTAGCAGATACCTTCGAACAGTATCCGCATTTCCTGAAAGTTTCAGATAGGTAGATTCATAGGTACCCACATTGTTAATTTTAGGTAGGTATTTCTTTTTTCCTATAATGGAAGGTGTGAGGCTTCTTGGAATTGGACAATAATCTAATGGAACCTAATGTTATGAGGTACCTATTGAAACAGGTGTCAAATTTAATTGTATTTTTGGATTATGTCACTTTGATATAAATTTATATAATGATTGCAACATTTGTCCATTCTTTGTGCTAACACAATTGATAAACAATTTTCCAATTCACTGCACAACTAATGTACATGCCTCAGCACAGTAGCCAGCAGAAGCGAACTCTGACCAAGCCACAATTAGCAGTATAAGCCATGCTCCCCTAATATTATACCTACTATAAAATGAAGTAACTTTGAAAGAATTTTTCAAGTTTTTTTGATGAAGTTGGATGAATTCTACGCTCAAAAACAAAATTATGGTGAATTATGATCAGCTGTACTCTTGAAGACCGTTGAAATTCATTTTTACAGGTATTTCTGTCTTGAAAATTGAGGCTCTTAGAAAGGTTTAACCGGTGTAATTTTGAAATACCTACTTATACTCTCAAAATATATAGTCGCTATATACCAAATTACCATAAAATCGACTGTAAAAAAAGTAAGAAAAAAAGACAAAATTCAGATTTAAATTCTAAAAAATATTTCTGGTATCAACCTTTTGGTATTTAAGAACAAAACATATTCCTATAATGAACACCAAACAACAGTATTAGTGCTGAGAAGCAATGGCGCATCCAGGGGAAGTGATTTGGGTGATAGATCACCCCCTTGACTTTTTTCTCGTTATTTACAAAGGATAGTAGCAATTAGAAAGAATGTATCAGCAATGTAAAATTATCATGAGATTTTAGATTGGTTTAGATCACCTTCCTTGATAAAATCTTGGATTCTAAGTTCAAATCAACTTTTTTATTTTAATATTTCTTCATTTTCAAAATTACTGAGCAGTGTAAATGTAGGATTTCTCAAGAACGGTCGGTACGTATTTGCTCAAAGGTAATACATAAATTTACCTACATTATAGTAAAGGAATGCATGTAGTAATCTGTGGTATTAATCAGTTTTAAACGTCCCCGGCCTCTACTTGGTCTTCAGATTTCAGTATTTTCATAAGCTTTTATTCTACACACTATTGTGATTTCAAAATATACCAATACTGCAACTAACCTTCCGCAGTGAAATAATGTTTATTTCGTATGAAGCTAAAGCCAAAAAAAAAGTAAGAGCTTATCTTTTAAAAATTCGTTTTTAGCGTAAACTTATTTAATGAACGACTTCAAATGACTCTGAATCACTCTTAACATAAATTTTTGAACTAAGCTCATTCTTATAATTTGAACGCTTGGACCAATAATTGCCTGCATCACCTCTCACAGGTCTTGTAAATATTATTTTTCCATCTCCTGAATGTTGTCTGATCAATTTTCAAACTTCCCCATGGTTTCAAAGTTCCTACTCAGTATGGTAGTATCTACAATAAATTAGTTGTTTTTTAAAAATAAAAATTTCGATTTGATTTTCATTTTTCCATCTGGCTGGTTGAAGGTCCCTCCCAACAAAACAAAAAATACACTTATAAAAATTTCTGAACTTCTTTGAGCTACGCTTAAAATAAACTGTTGCCACATTTGACATTACATTCTTGGTAAGGGCCTGAAATGCCTCCCTTCTAGGACCCTAGAAAGCTAGAAAGTTCTATCAACATTGACTTCCTTTTTAGCACTATAGTTATTTTCTAGGCACACCAACGATTATCCTTATTTGCATTAAGGGCAGTTTATACTCATTGATTTATTTTCTATGATCTAATAAGTAAAAAGTTTACTACAGGGTATCACTGTGTTCGGTGGATACCGTTTCTTTTGGTCTATTCTATAAAAGTTAAAATTTCCGAACTTCACAGAATATAGATTAGAGATTAGAGAATTGAGACGTGAGTTTAAAACCCTTCTTTAACAAAGGTGCGGTAAGAATCTGTAAAATTAAATTTTGTTAAGAAAAAAGTAGGTATTGGATAAGTATCAACTTACCAAACACGAGAACATCACTTTCCTATTCGTTGGGCTATCAAATTTAAATTATAATGTTTAAAAGTAACTTACGTACCGTAGTCTACCTTAAGTTTTCGCGATAGACTAATTATAAATTTATAATTTTTTTTTTGGATATTACGGGCACAGAAAAAAACTTTAACTTATCCAATCTCATGATAGGTATAGGTACTGAATTAAACTATAAATAGGTATCTACATAATATATAACATGTAGGTACTTAGGTATGGGATTCTCCCTTTACTTATCTAAGAAATATCTCACGATCTGGCACGCCAAACCATCGATACGACATTATCAGACATGTAAAAATTATGCCAATAACTTGGAACAATAACCTATTTGTACCTTCCATAATATTATATGGGTACTGTACGATTTTTTTCCTGTTTTTTAAAGCGAATAAAACATTCAAGAGCATATTTCTAGGAAAGGTTTAGTAGCCTAGTCTTCATACAATACGGAGGTGAAGAGGCATAACTCTTGGGTATTTAATTTTCCTACGTCAGCTTTTGTATTGACGAAAAAAATTCATCGAATTTCTTCGAAGCAATACAGAAAAAACAAAAGAAAAACTTGAGTAAGTTTTGTATAAAATAATAAATATACCTACCTACGCACGTATGTTCGGAATTTCACTTAAGTTACCAAAAAATTGAAACCCGGATTCAGTAATACGAGTAAATTTGTCGTTTGATTCAATGTTATGTTGAACGTTGTCGACTGACGATTAATTAGTATTTCAAAGAAAAAATATCCGTTAATAAACACCAACAATAAGCTTAGGTACCTACACCTAGCATTACCTAATGAAATCGTTGTTTTTATAAGCCTAGTATTTTAAACTTTGTAAAAGCTAGTAGATTAATTAGGTAGTTGGATAATTTCACTCAAAATTAATAAAAAATTTAAATTTCTCAACTCATTCTCGGATCATACAAAATTTTGGAACTTTTTGATATTCGAAGAAAAATAATTGATAAACCTGTTTTCTCAATATTGAACATTAGGTAGATTCTACCTACATTGGAAAGAAACTTAGGATTCTTCATTAATTTCATGCAGTTCTATTCTATGTACCTACTTACCTACTCAACCTATAATTATGATTAACTCTGAATTTTGCATTAATTACATGTTTTTAAAATAAAGATCATATAATATTAAGAGATGGAGAAACGCCAATTTTTTTCATTTTGTTTCCCTTTCTATCATTTTGGTTTCCATTTACTATACGTTTCTTGATTTTAACAAAATTTTTCATTCAGTTTCCATTCTGGGTTCCATTTCTGTTTCCATTTAAAAACAATTTTTTCATTAGGTATTTAAAATATTCGAATTTCTGTTCAAATATTAATATATGGATATTTTTTTGAAAATTTTTCTTTAAATAATGGTACCAATTTTTTCGATATTTTTTTATATTTTTTCTCCCAAATCAAAAAGGAATCAGGTGAGAAATGGAAACTGAAACAATTCATCATTCGGTTTCCATTACCTATGTTTCTATTACTTATTGGTCTTGGAAATGATTGGTTAAGTTTTTACCAATTCAGTTTCCATTTCACTATTTTGGTGTTTCCATTTATTTTGGTTTCCAGTGCCAAAAAATATGGTTTCTGTTTCCAAAACATTCCATTTCAATTTCTCAGTCTCTGAATTACACGTTAAAATGGAATTTATAAAAATATTCATTTATTCATGTGGGGATATTACTTATATGAGGTAAAGGGACAGTCATTGCCAAAATGCTGGCTAATATTTGTCTCTATGACGTTAAACCAAATGCACAGATTACATTCGAATGTAATTACTCGTATGTACTTGCAAATAATGTATAAGAACCAAACTATGACTAATCAAACAATTACGGTGATGTCACAATTCACTACACAAACCAGTCTGCCATGTCTTATCTCTATAAGAAATGATGAACCACCCTTATACAAGGATGTATGTATTTACTATATATATGTGTATGTGTCCATGAAAATAAACCCCTATATAAACCGTCTGAACTGGCTCTAAAATTGTCAGTGTTCACCCAGGTTTTGGCTTACCAATATGTTTGTACATATGAAGTGACAGAACACTCAATTATCTATTATCTTCTTGTGTGAATATTCTTTCACGATATTCCACAATACAATTATAAAATGATTATAAAATGCAAAATGTGTGAAGTAAAACCTAGCAAACTCGGACACAAACAGCTAAAGAGATGTCCAGTTCTGGATCAAAAATGTGTTAGAGATATAACAGATAAAATATTTCAAAGTCTGATATTTGTTACTGCGCATATGTCTTCACTTGATGGTGTGCGTTTATTGGTTTAGAGATGTCTGTTTTCCCAACAAAATATTCGCAGCTTTGGATATGCAGAACATATAACTGAAGTTAATTCTTCTCAATTTTTCCCATATTTTTGAACCACAGTATAATATGTATATGGAGCATTGGACATCTCTTAGCTGTATGTAAAGAGCATTAATTATAATAGAGGGCACAAATCCACATCAATACTGTAATGCAAAAATGGCACTACTTTCAAAGTTATTGTCCTCACTCCATCAGTACCAAATTTGAAATTCATAGTCTCTCATTTGGGCTTATGGGCAATAATTAGAATTTTTTTCTTAAATAATTTAATTGTTGTGTAATGATAATTTCATATCATTTCTTATTTTATTATATATCTCGTATTCTACTAACAATTATTCCTCTATCTCCATTTTGTATATAACTTCATTCTTACATCCTGTCCAAAATGACGTCAGTAAAACTTGTCAAGACTTGCATCATGATGTCACCTTTTCCAGCTAATACAATATTCTCTTACTAAACATAATGATGTCATCTATTCCTTGAATACAGAATACAACTCTGCAATATTTCTAATTCCTCTTAAAATTATAACTACACCCATTATATGTCATAAACATGTTATTCTATTGGTTCACTCTAAATTACGTAGATTATATCAACCAATCACATTGTATATCTCCCACGACACCGATGTATATTTCATTCGAATCCATACCCTTAGATCTAAGCCTAATCACTTACAGACATCTTCTCTTGTACATTACATTACACTTCATATTTTCATGTACACATTTAAAATATACACTATAAGAAAATAATATATGTGTCGTGTACTTTTTGTAACAATTATACCGTTACATGTTGAATAAATGAATAAATGTAATTATCAACTTTGAAGTCACAATCAACACAAATTGTGTAGAGAAAAATGAGACTGAAAATTGTCTGCACCTTAGAAGGGTAGGATATTTTGATTGTAAAAGTGGTATCATTTTTTGTTTTAAATGCGTCCTTCATTATATTTAATACTGTCACTATGTCTCCGTGTGTGATCCCATCTTTGGATCGACATTTTACACAAACCTCATAAAAACAGTTGAAAACATATCTTTAGGTTTTGATACGCAGATATATTGTCCTCGTAGACTTGCACTGGGTCAGTTACAGAGAAAACACTCTCAGTAAGTCTCCAGATCATATATATATCGTCTAGTGCATCATTCAATGCAATTAGTTTGGCTGCAGTCGACGAAGTTGCAACCGAGTTTTGCCAGTGAACGGCCCAATTTAACAAGTCTCCGTTAACGAATATCATGTAGCCGGTTGTGGAGCACCCTTTCTCCAAGTTATTTATATCTATGGGTGAATCCTCTACGTTGGGTGCATACGACACATCGACAAAAGCTTTAATTTGTGTTTGGTCAGAGTGGAAGACTAGAAAGAAGTCCCTTGTGGTTTTAAGGTACCTAATAATACGGCGAACATAATTTTTGACTTCACTATTGAAGGATGTCTGAAAACATGACAAATAATTGACGGCAAAGGCAATATCTGGCGGGTCAGTCCTGCCACATATAGAAAATTCCCAATCATAGCCCTATATTCGGTATCATCCAATCAATTTTTTGGCTTATTTATTTTTAGTCCCGTCTCCATGGGTGTGGAAGATGGATTACATTCCGTCATTCCAAATTTCTGGAGAATCTTATCTATATATCTATTTTGTGTTAATGTAATTTGTTTCCTAGAGATATCCCGACTTATTTCAAATCCCACAAAGAAAGTTGGGTTATATTCTATTTTTAAAGTAAAATTTTTATTGAAAATATTTATCAAGTCCTGTGTCCACTCGTCGTGGTTACTAGCCAACAACATGTCATCCACATAGACTATTAAGAGTGCCATTGCACCACTATTATTTTGTTTTATATACAAACATCTATCTATTTTTGATTGAATGAATCCAGCTTGAATTATTGTTGAATTCAACAAGTCGTACCAACTCTTGGAAGATGTTTTCAGTCCATATATAGACTTTATTAATATTAGGCAATTTCTTTCGCCTAGTTGGCATCCTTTAGGGTTTGATATAAATATAGGGTATTTTATTTGTGAATTGAGGAACGCTGTTTTTATATCGAATTGTGTTATATTTAGATTATATTTGTTTGTGATAGATAATATCCATCTTATCAGCCAATATTGGATTACCGGGGCATATGTTTCAGTTAGAGAATAGTGAGTGAGATCTTTAAACCCTCTTGCAACCAACCTGGCTTTCGGTATGTGAATGCCTTGGTTGTCGGGTTTCGTGGTGAAACACCACTTTCTATCCACTAATCTCACATTTCTCTCCCTTGGTACGACTTCCCACACGCCCATATCAGATAGTGACTTCAAATTGTCATTAATGGCTTGTTGCCATTCTTCCTTAAAAGGGTTGTTTTCTACATCCTCCCATTTTTGAGGGATGTGGTCCTCAATATAATTTTTGTATCTTAATTTGAATAAATTTAAGATTACAGGGGTTTCTATTATATTATTATTATCCTGTATTATTTCATTATTATTATTTTTATTATCTATTTGTTTTATATTTCTCGTTTCATCAAATCTTACGTCGCATGTAACGTGTGATTTGTCTATTAATGGGTCCCTTATACAGTAACCACTATTGGTATACTCTACGAATATTCCTTTATCGGATCTCCGGGTTAGTTTCGGGTGTTCAATATTTACTTTTTTTCTTTTATTTTTTGTGGCCTGTTGCTGACGGACCTCTATGGGGATATGTCTATGAGCGAGAGACCCAAAAACTCTCATGTTAGATAAGTCCTGTTTTATGCCGTAAAACATTTCAAAAGGAGTCTTATGATCTTTATTGGCCCTAGTTGGGCTTCTGTTTATAACATAAACAGCCGTCAGAACAGCCACAGAAACTGAAGTCCAGATCGGAGTCGAACAACATGGCCCTTGTCCTCGCCATGATCGTTTGATTCTGCCTTTTGGCCATCGCATTCAACTCTGGTGAATACGGAATGACAGGCTCAAGGTTCACGCCGTTGTCCTCACAAAATGTCCTTATGTTCGAGTCAAGATACTCTCTAGCATTATCACATCTTAAAGTAGCTATTGGGTGATCCGGGAATTTCGATTTTAATTTCATGTATAATTTTTTAAACTCCTCGAAAACCATTGATTTTTTCTCAATAGTGGAGATAAAAGTATATTTTGTGGCATGGTCCACGAATATCAAAACGTACTTTTCACCATATATTCCTGGTGAGAAGGGGCCCATTGTATCTGATGAAACGAGTTCTAGTTTTTGTTCCGGTCTAGTGCGAGTTCCACTGTGTCCCAATCTCCTAGAGTTCGCTTTTACACATATCTCACACAGACTGAATTTGTCATCACGAAATGTAATTCCGTTCAGAATACCTCTTGAGACCTTTGTCAAGAATTTTAAATTTTTTCCTGATAAGTGTCCCAATCTCCTATGCCATATCATATTTTTATCTATTTTTAATTTTTCTATATTCTCGTTGATTTTTTGATCATCATTTATAATATCATTATTATTTGTTATATTATTACTATTTATACCTACATCCTCATTCATTTCACTACTACCTTCATTCATTTCATTATTTTGTGTGTTATTACTATCATACTCATCGTTAGAGTTTATTATATCATTATTATTTATATTATTATTATTTGTGTTTTCTTGTGTATTATTATTATTATTCTCTCCATTCTCTTCATTTTCCTCCTGACTTTCTTCAATAATTTCTTCTTCTACTTCGTATTCCATCCATTCATCCTGGGAATTTATGTTGGGCATACATGCCAATTTATTCGATTCATTGTTATAGGGACATATTTTATTTAAATCATCTTCATTTTCTATAATATTGACCATGGATTCCGGTACAATTTTGTACTTCACCATGTATACCCCCCTTATTTTTGGGGCCAAAAAAATTACCTCGTCCGTTCCCCTGACATATATGTGCGCTGCAGAGAAATTCTGATCTAGGCCCAGCGCCCTATTTTCTGTTATCTTAATCCCTGACATAAGGTCTACGTTCAGGGATGGTACATAATGTACGTTCTTTAATCTTATAACTGTTTGATTCCTCTCTGAATTTTCCACCCTGATAAACATAGTTCCTATGTGTGTGGCAATTAGTAATGTATCTTGGATAGCACATTCTAATTCAATAGGCTTTTCCAGCATTATGGGATTAGACAATTTTGACAAGTCAGATATAACGTGGGCAACAGCTCCACCATCTAACATTATTCTTTTGGTAAGAGGGACATAATCTGGATCTGATTCATATTTCATGTTTCTAGGTGTTATTAAATTTATTAATTTATTATTATTTGTGTTTTTGTTTGGCTAATGGCCCTTGTACCTTATCATCATTGACCACTGAACATCATTTTCTTTTTTATTTTTATTATTATTATTTTGATTATTTCGTCGGTATCTCGTATTTTGTGCAGGACCATCTAATTTATCTTGGAGTTTTGCACCCTCTTTATTTGACGGACATACTTTAGCTATGTGCCCTTTGCCATGGCACTTAAAACATACTAAATTATTCAAATTTGGCAAATTATTTTGATTTTGGTTATTATTATATTTTCTATTTTCATAATTATTATTATTATTTTGAGGCATTTCTGACTTTTGATTATTATTATATGTCATTTTCCCCTGATCTACATTTTGATTATAATTATGATTCCTATTTGTGTTGTTATATCTATTATAATTTCCTCCATATTGGAATCTCTGATTTTTATTGTTATTATTGAAATTACGAAATTTATTATTATAGTGTCTTGACTTCTTCTCGTCATATAATCTATCTGATCTTTTGATCAACATGGCATGGAGTGTTTCGATTGTTTTTTGATCCTGGCTTAAGGTATTGAACTCCAGCCTTGTCATGTCATAGTCCATGTTCAGTGATATTAGGAGTTGTTCTATCTCCTCCTGTTTATCTAAATTTTTACCGCAGTCCCTTATTTTTTGGGCTGATCTAGAGAACACGTCTAAGTAGCTTCTCATATTCCCATCACTATTAAATTTCAATCTCTGAAAGGCCTGCTTCACGTTAATATATGTAACCTGCGTGCAGCTTTTATACCTTTCATCTAAGACTTTCAAAATTTGGTTTATTGTTTTTAAATCTTTTACCCTTTCAATTAATTCGTTGTTTAATCGCTGGTAGATTAAAGCCTTGCCTTTTTCTTGATTGCGGAAATATGCCATCCTGTTAGCTGAACTAGCATTGCCAGATTCAGGGTTTAAAAAACTGTTTAATTCCAGTTCCAAAAACAGCACTTCGGTCTCAACATCATGCATTATCGGGTACAATCCCTCTGCATAAAGTGTTGAGACCATCGTGGTCCTCCAGGCATCATAATTCCTCCCATCGAATACCTTTTTTGTGTCAAATTGTGACATTTTATTATTAAATTTTGGGTGTTTGGGAGTTTAGATCCTACCTCAGAAACACAAGAACTTAATTCTAGGGGGTAACACGGTCTCAACAGCACGATAATGCACAACACGGTCTCAACCTCTCGATAGGGAATGCAAGTTAAATATATTATATTATGATATTCAATAATTAGTCAATATTCTAAATTAAATCGTACGAAATATGTATTGTTGACAATGAGGTGATCTCTCCGTCGTTGTTTCTGCTTCTTGAGCGATCGAATTACTGTGTTTTTATCGTCGAAAATGTTCGAAATTAAATTAATCAAAGTCCCAAGTCTTGTTTCAGAATACCAATGATTCTATTAAACACGTTAAAGTTCAAGTTAATACACAGTGCAAAAATTATTTAACAAGTATGAAAAAGATAATTGCTGAAAGAAAAATAATTTATCAGTCTTCATCAATTGAATCGATCTTTTATTGTATGTGAACAGGAAAAACCTGTCACTAATGTCAATGTTCAAAAATGTAGGTTTTCTATTGTTGGTCTCAATGAAACTCATCCAACAAAGATTTCCTATTTCTACAATTCTCGACCAACAAGATAAAGTTTGAAAGGCTATTAATATCACCTTTCAAGTTTCAACTTTACTTGGAATTTGGTTGCAAATTTACCTGAAATATATTGAAATTTAACTTTATTTTACTGAAAATTTGATTTTTTCTGATTAATTTTGGGCAAAATCACACGAATTATTTATTAATTAATTTAAACTTTTTACTTATCTTTAATTTTTCTGTTCTTTTTTCGTATTTTTGCGATGTTTTTTTTCTGCTACCTCGCCCAAATGATACCAAACTCTGACAATTTTTACTCTGCAACTTCAAAATTTTTGATTTTCTTCCACTGTTTCACTCCCTGGAACACAGCATGAACAATTGCCAACCGTTTTTGATTGTGTGCACTGGTCTACCAAACCATAAAATCCTCTCGTATCTGATTTGTTTTCTCCAGACTTTTGACTTTGACGTTTTCACAGGCGCCCAAGATTTTAGCGTTGTTTTCATCAATTTCACTTTTATTTCACTTTAAATTTGTTGATTTACTTTAATTAAACATTTAACTTTTTCAGGATTCTTACATTAATCACTGAATCGAACTTTTTTGTTCACAAACTTTAACTTTTGCTACCACTTTGCGTGGAGGTATCACTCGGCACTAAGCCTTTCACTTTGCGTGAAACACGAACTTTCAAATTTTAATAAATTACACGATTATCACAATCATATTTCAATTACCGCACTTATTTCTCTGATCCTCAGCTCTGCTAACACATTGAGGTGAGGTCTGATCACTTTACACAGAAAAGATAAGTACGGACTTCCATCTTGAAAATGTTTATTGACGATGTTAGTACAACGACTGACAAATGGAGAACATTCTCCGTCGAGCAGTGGCGGAAAGAATATAATGTTGGCGATCAGTGTCGCCACATGTAAAACGAATAAATGTAATAGTATGTTACATACAGTGTTAGTCAATGTGGTATTATGTGTTTGTGAGGTAGTGAGGGAATCGTATCCCAACAAATTGTGTATGATAATAATTGATAAGAGGCTTGTTTCTTTGGTCTTTCAATGTTTTGGGCGAAAATAGATCTCAAGTGAAACAATGATAAAGCTCTATAAAATTAATAAAACTATATAAAACTAAAAATTTTCTGAAATTTATAGCATAAAATAATATCGGTGAATTCACTTATGTCGTAAGATACAAAATGGCGTATTGCCGAACTCGTATCTGTAGGGCTTCAACTAAACTATAAGAGTTAGTCATGATTAGGCTCATTTCTTCAGCAAATCAAATCCAGCCCAAATCATGAAAAAATAATATTCTTATCTTATCTTTTTCGCGGAGATTTTCAAAAATTCAAAATTTCAAATTAAGAATTTTTAACGATTTACTTAAAACTCGAATAACAAACATAAACGAAAAATATTAACAAAATTTGTGAATGAATAATTCTATTAAATACCTCTTTATTTGAACATCCTTTTATTTAATTGTGATTTGTGAATGAAGATGGTTTGAATAATCAAATCAGTTGTGAACTTAATTTCTATTTTATTGGTACATGCGGAGTTCCATGAAATGAATTTGATACAAAGTGATTTGATGCATTGTTCTTGAAAATAGTGAGTACAATCTTCATCAACCTATATTACTATTTAGCTATTTTCCTCGTTCCATTTGAAATAAACTGCAGACTTCCGTTTCATTTGTTCTCTTATGCTTTATACAAATTTGTTCATTACTAGTACTACGTGGTCATTACAAACGAGATTGATAATTTTTTCAGCTACACATTCAGTTTCGTTCGTAAGAAATAAAAGTCTCAATAAATAATGGAAGATAGTTCTGATACGCTGTCCGATATATTTAAAAAACCGAATTCTATGAGTTTGGTTCAGGACCCGTCGCAAACATCCGAAAGTCAGGAATCGCAGACATCAAAAGGTATAAAAAAAAATAATTCACTTCAACTGATGTCATATAATTTCCATCTGCTCTACGTCATGCTCAGCTATTCTGTATTCATATCAAATTTCTTTATTAATCATTGTAAATATCATGTTTTTCTTCGACTTTGTTCGCAGATAACACTGTGTCCAGCGTAAATGACAGCGTTAATGGATTATCTCAAATTTTTCAACGACCCAAAGTTTGTCTGGCGTCCTCGACTGATTCTCCAGGCCAAGGAAGTTCACTGATTACTTGTCCAACGTCCGATCAAAATGCCGATACCGATGAAACGGTCGTAGTAAACAAAAAGAAGTTTGCATTCACCAGACAAATCGACTCGAACAATTCGAACTTGTTTGCTGACACACCGACTTTACTCTCTGAATCTGTCATCGACGAACCTAAACGTAAAAAAAAATGTTTCAAAAGTGTCGCTCCGAATGACACATTTCTTGCTCCACAGTTTTCCGTATGCGATATGACTGAATCCAGTATCCTACTACCGAAGAAACAAGTAAAATTAAAGGCTGCCAGCTGCAATACGAACTCGAATTCTTTGTCTTTGTTTAAAGAGGCTGAATCAAGCGTTTTGTCCTCACAAACCTTTATTCAAACCAACAATTACAGCGTCAATACGACGCGCACGGCAGAAAGCAGTGTTATTCTCAAGAAGAAGAAATCGGCTTTCCAGAAGTTGCAGCCATCTCGCGACGTAAATTTATTCGACTCGGAACCAGATTCGGTTTGCGAATCAGCCATAAAAACCAAAACAAAGAAAAAGCGTTTGCTTGATGATTTATTGTGTGAGCAATCGTTATTTCATGAATTGTCAAAACTCTCCAACATTTCGGATTGCAGCAAAGGGGGGACTCGAAAACGAATCGCATTGTTCGATGGCAAAGAAAATATTGGCGTGAACTTCGACTGTACGATCTCGTCGATTGGAGATTCGGTAATTGAGAAAAGGCCGGTTGGTGCTCTGAGTAAGTTCAAAAAGTATGGAAATTTAGAGGCCGATGAATCTTCGGATATTTTTAACCCTCCGGATGACCTAATCGACGAAAGCGAAAGAAACGTTTCTGAACCGGAATTATCTCAAAATTCGGATGAAGGTTAGTGGTGTATATTCGTCTTGTGAGGCCTGGTAGGTCTGGCATATTGTTCAGATCTGACCAAGGTATATATACTACTTCGTTACTAGTTACGCTCGATCATTTCATTAGTGTGTTAGTGTGAGTAAAATGACGTTACACGTAGAAATTTAAATACATAAAATATTATTCTGCTTCACACTCAATCGGTTGTATGTATGCTAGTGTGCGTGAAATACGTCACACGTAGGAAAATGAAAATCCTCGTTATACGTACAATCGAGACTACCTAATAAGAGTCCATATTCCTTGGAACTGACTTCATATTTATGTATAAATTTTTTTCTCTTTATTTTTGTTTTCTCCAGATCGAACATTATCTAATAGTATCAGTGAAATAGAACAGTCTAGCTCTTTGAGTCGAAGAGAAGGATCGACAAGTAAGAGTTTGTCATCGAGTAAGAGTTTGTCATCATCGTTGCAAGAATCCAATGTGGCTGAAGGTGTGTATTTAGGTAAACACTGACCAACCTAGTTGCAGATTACCATTTATTTTCACAAATCGAAATTTGTAACAGCTATTTTCACAACAACAAAATTGTACAAAAATCGTTTTTCACAAATACCATTTTAGGACATCTATTTTCATGAAATCTATTAGGACAGGTTGTACCAGCTTTAAACTGTTGGATAAACTAGGTTTAACTGATAACATAAATGGTAAAATAAAGTAAAACCCTATTTTGTTTTGGGCTTTGAAAATGAATAACTAATCGCACATTTTGTAACATGTATTGCGAAAAAACAATTACCCACCTTACCTACCACCCTCTAAAAAAAAACTATCATCGAAATTCGTTTTTTGTGAAACTTGCTGCTGGGAAATTCGATTTATGAAAATAGGTATTGTGAATTACTCCTCAGTATTCATACTTCCCCAGTTGTTTATTTTGAATTTGTTTTTAAATTTATCTTATTTTTGTCGCCTGTGTTGATAACATAAATAAGTTTACCTGAAAATGAATTTTTAATAAAACGTTTTTATTGAGTAAAACATTGTGAGAAACAAAGTGTACTCACTCAGACACAAATATACACTCACAAATCGACGACTGAAGTTCTCTATAAACTGGGTTGTCTGCTGCTCTATATTTTTGCTCTGAAGTGAGTTCACTTTCTAGTTAGCAGCCGTAAAATCTAAATTCACATCCACTGAATGAACTGCTGAACGAAAAACTGTTATGAGTCACATAAAAGCATATAAAAACAAAAATAGTTGCAAAAACTCCCTTGAATTTTTTTGTATCGTGACCAAGGCTATCAAGCCAGCAAAAATATGAAAACAGCGTTATTTTTAGTTCCCTCAGCTTTAAGCTGAAAGGCTATTTTAAATTTTTTTCAAGGTTAAAGCCAGCTGAAAGCTGTATGTTTTTCTCGGCCTTGGGCCCTTTTTCCCTTTACATAAATTAATTGTTTTTCTTTCTATTATCAAATTATTATGAATTTTGAATTTTAAATAATTTATTTGGATACAATTTTGGAAATCACAATAAAAAGTAAGTTAGAATCCAAAAGTTTTACTCTAAAAAAGACATTGGTTCAGCCAAAAGCCTAAACCCGAAGCTGTATTATTCAACTTGACAGCCCCGATCATCACTACAGATATGGTTTTTTTTCGTTTTGAAGAACTATATTCAATTTAATTTTGTATGTGTAGGTATAGATACAGCCCATATGTTTTTTTGACATAATTTTTTTTTATACATCACCTTCTGAAACAATTTTTCCCAATTTACCTTATTTGTAGTGTTGCATGTTATCTATATTTGATTTGAAGTGTTGGAATTTTCTGCATTTTCGTTCATTGGACTGATCCGAATTTTACTTAATTTTTGTTATTTAATGAAATAAAATTGAATCACAAGTGTGTATTCTAAACAGAAAAAAAAATCATTTTTTGATTTATTAAAAATATAAATATTAGTTACTACTGTGCTAAATTCTAATCTGCATTAATTGGAGCAGTTACGAATTATCTTAGTTCTCGAAGGAAAAAAAATTTTATTTGCAAAATTTAGGAGTTCATCACGTTTGATTTTATCAATTGAAAAATGTATTACTACCACCCACCTAGTTATGAGGTATTGTGTCTGACATCTAAATTTTACATTATTTATTTATTCAAAGAGACTGATTTAAGTTCAATTGACTGTAACTGGCTTGTTTTTGTTAAATAGGTAATTTGAAATAATAGGTATCTTATCTCTTTTCACATTCCAGAAAATGAATCACAGTCTGACGAGGATGATGATACATTGGTTACAGGAAGTAGTGAGCAGAATAATTCAGAAACTATTCCTGATCGGAGCCTCGATAAATCGGCTACCTTTCCAGGTGAGTTGATGTGATAAGCGCAAATAGTGGTAGGAGATCTTGTCCCACAAATGAATTGTACTCGTCCAAAATTTTTTTTTTTGAACTCTTTTTTACACTAATAATAAATTATGTGAGATAGGGTTCATATATACGAAATTTAGAAAAATAATGTCCGGTCAATTTTCATAGATTAGATTACTCGTAGTTTGGATATTGAAACTCAAAACTCGATCAGTTGGACCCAGGCAGGGCGAAAATAAAATTATCAATAATAATGACGATGTTTTTTTCCCTCCATTTTCATTTTATTCGTATTATTTTCAGTTACAAAAGAGCCATCAACGTGGAATGGAGAAATCAACGAGTCATCAGTTGATAGGTTCGTTCTTACTCTGGAATCGGAGTTGAGTGAACAACAAAAATCTGTTAAATCCTTCATTCAGGAAAAAGTTGATGGTAAAGACAAAAAATTTTACTTTACTATTTTAATTTTACTGGATGATCCACGAAAAAAATAGGTCCAAAACTATAGAAACAGTATACCTACAAACCAATTTAGAAATTTTTGATTTTTTAAAAAGACAGATGAATGTTGATTTTTGGTTAGTTATATTATGAAATACCTGCTTTGAAAAAAGTTAAAAATCAAGTGCAGCATTGACAGAATTGGTGTGATTTTTGTTTTAATTAGCATGCAATTATGGATGCAACGTAGGAATATTGCCTTGTTGTGTACCCAATTGCGTTACTACTTCAATACGAAATGTTGTGAACGTGTTGCATACCTTTTCGGTACTATGTCTTTTAGTAAATATCCTAGTTACCTATGTGAATGATCGAAACGATATCATAAATCGACTTATCTTACCAGTAGTTCAATGTGAGGTATTTCTCCCAATCGTAAAATTTTATGCCTTTGTTGCATACAATTTAGGCATTACTTTTAGTGTACATATGCAACATGTTGCTTTGAAATTGCAGCTACAACTTTACTACCAGTAGTACAATATGAAGTGTTACTACTAGTTGTAAAATTGTTGCATCATTTATATCATACCATTTGGCACTTCCCCTAGCATATCACATTACATTAACAGCGCCTGCTTCATTAACAGTAGTAGAATATGGACTATTATTACTCGTATGCTCCGTCCATTATCAGATGATCCCTGACAAACATCGAAGAAAACGCCAACCACCCAATTGGGAGTTTCCGTCAAATTGGCTGACATCTGGTGGATTTTTGTCAAACTAAAGTAGAGTTGATTGTGTTTGTCAACAATGTAAATCTCATGTAAGTTTAATTTTTTCTCTAATTTTTTCTGGTTTTGTCTTGAAGGAATAAGTGTCATAACTTATTTATCCACAAATTGTTGAATATATTGGTGTGGAAGCAGACACATGTCCTTTTAGAAAAGCAGAAACAATATTAAAACAGCATAACACCAAGAATTCATTCAAAAATTTGGAGAGGTCTGTTTGTTTGCAACGAATTCTGTGAATAGCTCATTAACAGAATTTATTATAAACAAACGGACCTATTGTTGATAACATACATCATCACCTCTATTTTTTGTTAACCTTAGCGCTCCTAGCGGCTATGGAAACTCCCAATACAAGTGTTTTGAACTGATGTATAGTTGCCGTTTATAAATAATGTTAGGCATTGTGCTGTATAAAATAATATTCAAAATCCATTTATTGACAACATAGCGTTAAAGGAAGGGATCATCATATATTGGACGGAGTATAGTGAATTTGTTGTTGATTGTTGTACACCATTCAGGTACTACCAATAGTATATACTTGGTGTAGTACATTAATGGCTACAGAAATAGTATACTTCAAGATTCAAGTACGCTTTTCATACTATTTGTAGTTCAAAATTTGCCTAACCTTATTTCGAGATGCATTGAATTGGTTGGCATTTTACATTATAGTATGCGATTTCATGCTCATTTTTCTAAAGGAGTGGTTGAAATTGTGCTAAAAAACTATTTTAAGGGGAGTGAGAAATTGACTATTTTCATTGTAAAACTAACTATTTTCATGTACCTTTTTCTCTTGAACTATCACACACTGAGCTAAAATTTTGGCCCCAGTTTTACCCAACATTAGAACGATAACTTCTGAACCAAATGTACGATTTCAATCAAATTTTCGCAGAATCTTGACCTAACATCTGACAGTGTCTCTGCAAAATTTCAGCTCTCTAAAAGTAACCGTTCTCTCACAATTGTTTTCGATAATTTGACTGCAATATAATTATTGCTGAATTAAGGGAATACGGCATTTAAGTGGCACTACGATTGTGATTTATAAAACTAAATTTGATTGATCTCCTATTTTTGAGGAGTGAAATGAATGGTATATTCGATAAAAACTTTGCTAGTAACGAAGTGGTCTAAATACTTAGGTCCACTCCAGAAGAGAAGGTAATGCATTGTAGATAATAGCGAGGGGAAGGTAAAAGTAAGGATACACACTGGATGCGAAACAAAGCACGCCAGTTCACCAATCCTGAAAAAAAGGGACGTAAAGATGAAAAAAAATTTTTTTCTGAAAATTCAATAAAATTTGTGTATTTGATTGACCTATAATATTATTAGTGAGTGTATATTTCGTACACTTAAAAATTTGGGAAAATAGTTTGGGCGCGTCGGTCCTGTTCTAGAGATTTTGGTTTAGAATCTTGGTGGTGGTCATAGTTTTTAAAATATTTTTGTTGCCGTATTTTGGAATTTTGACTGTATTATTCATTGACACGATGAGGTTTTTGAGATGGAAATTTAATGAAAAGTATAATGAACTATACATCGTTGGAAAGAGGAAGAGATTTCGGATAATTTAGAAACTACAAAAAGATCATTTTTGATTTGTTTACTATTTTTTGATTTCTCACTTCCCTTAAGCTGTTTTTGTGACCCTAAATGCAGAATTCCTAGTGATTTCTAGCTTGACAATAGCTAGTAGAGAAATCTATGAGTTTTTGGTATGTCATTATTATTACAATTATAATGCTCTATGAAAAATAATTGATTATTAAATTTTGAATGTAAATATTATTCTATCAATACTTGAAGTCATTTTTTGACTACTTATCGAACGCAAATTAGATTGTTTCGTAAATTTTTTTCAAAAACAATGTAAAAATTAATTTATAATTTTGCGCGATGAAATGCTGAAAAATATTGCGTAGCTTCTGAAATCTTTGCAGGAGAGCCTACATCTTAATATTATTTATCGAACAATCACAGTTATCATTTATGATATGACTGAGTTTTCCTGTGAATGTTTCCTAAATGCATCAGCCTCTTCTTTCGAGTCACGAAGGGGGCTAAGAAATCTTTTCAAAACTTTCGTAACGTGGTTTGGAAAATTTCTATTTTAAGTTTCTTCAGATGACACCAAACCTATTAAAATTTTAGTTCTACAGTTTAGAAAGAATTACTTGCATGAAACCTTTCGCCTATTGAATACGAAGATTGCATTAATTTTATTTTCCAGCTGAGAGGGCCCTCAGTAAATTGAGTAATCAATCACTTATGAAAGGTAATGCCGGCGAAAATAGATCTCTTGAGCCAACTATCGTGGAAGTTACCTCTTCTATGTTAAAATCCGTCTACGAAGGTAAGAAAATTAATTATTGGCTGTAAAAATTTAAATTTCGTGAATATGACATGTAAAATGTTGGCGATGTTTTTAGATGAAAATGCGTCTAGAAATATGGAAAATATTCAAGTGCTGGTAGTGGAAAAATCTGCGGAATACCTGGATGAAAACATTCTGGTGTCAATGAGAGAAGAAACTGTAGGACAAATCGAAGTCACAGATTTGCATGTCGAGGATAAATTAGTCTATGACGATATTCAAGATCTCACCGGAGAGGTTGCGAATGTTCGACAGTTGGCTATGGAAGAATCATTTAGGACTGCTGAACATATTCAGCTTCCAGTTGAAAAGCTACCCTTGGAAGTTTCAGTCGAAATGAATCTTTCAAAAATTATTCAGAGCACTTCACTGTCAGTGTTAGAGGGGACATTTGAGGATGAAAATATTCAACTTCCAATTGAAAAATCGCCTGTAGTAGTTTCATTCGAAAATAGTCGTTCGAAAATTATTGAGAACACTTCCTTGTCAACAGTGGATGAGGCTTTCGAGGAGGCTGAAAATAATCAGCTTCCAGTTGAAGAGCTGCCTGCAATGGTTTCAGTCGAAAACTGTTGTTCAAAAATTGTTGAGAACTCTTCATTGTCAGCAGTAAATGAGGATTCCGAGAAGGCTGAAAATATTCAGCTTCCAGTTGAAGAGCTGCCTGTAGAAGTGTCAGCCGAAAGAAATCGTTCAAAAATTATTGGGAATACTTTATTGTCAGTAGTAGAAGAGGTTTCTGAGACGGCTGAAATTATTCAGCTTGGTTCAAAAGATCAATTCGAGGAAAATTCCGACGATTTTCAACTTTCAGTCGAAGGAAATCCGGTCGCAGATATTGAGAACATTCAACTGTCACCGGTAAAAGAGGCTTTCAAAAATTTCGCAGATATTCAGCTCCAACAGGAAAAGCAGTCTACAGATAATGCTGAAAATCTTCACTTTAACGTAGAAAAAAATATTGAAGACATGCATCAGTCGACAGCAATAGATCCTGATCGTATCTGTCTTCTGGAAGTACGAAAAAAGAAACGAATTTCGCCTCCTTCTCCAAACTGTGACGGTAGGAAAATTTACTCTGTCCTTGATTATTTTCATTTTTTTATTTATTCTTTAAACATGTTTTGTAACTTTACAGTTTTAAATGAACATGCCGAAAATCTTCACCATTCTCCATCAAAAGAGGTTTTAATTAGTGAAATTGAATCGCACAAGAATCAGTCGAATGCATTATCTATACAGAATTCCATCTCCCTTAATGGTAAGAGAAATATTTGTGAATCTTCCGTTTCATTTGCTTGTTGACTGATACTGAACATTCTTCATGCAGTTGAGAATGATTGAAATCACTCATCGTGGCTAATTAACTTAATGCTTTGATTTATGTCAAACTTTAAAATTTTGTTTGACGACTTTTTTGATTACTTTATAATTACCAAATTTTTACTTTTTTCACTGTATTCGTACGCTTAATGAACATTTGAAGTACCTTCCTAGTGAAAGTGCCTGTAAAATTTTTATTTCTCTTCGAGTTCTTTGTCTATTTGTCTAGGTTTCCTGTTCTGTAATTTTGTTTTCCTCCGATGTGGATTTTAAGTTTTTATTTTCTATGTTGTGGGGACTCACTGGTATAAGGTATAGGGGCTCAGACCCCTTGACAACAGTCGCTGCCCCAAAGGGCTGGCAAATATTCGTCTCAAAGACTTTAAACAAAAACACACACGAATGTTTGTATGTTTGTACCTGTATACACGTACAAGTACGATACATTGCCCGGGCCATGATCAATTACCAGTATAACAATCTTGGTGATGTCACAGCCTGGTATCAAACGGGTTGCGTCATTTCTTATCACCTCAATGGAGGCAGGAAATGACGCTACAGATGACAATAACTATACGTATTTGTACGTATGTGTGTCTGTGTGTGTGTACCAAAACTTGGTATATAAACTCTCAGAACCGGCTCTAAAATCGCCAGTATTTGCCGAGGATTTGGCTCTCCCATACCTATAGTATGAAGTGGCAGAATGCGCAATTAATTCTGTAGAATTTACCTTCTGGTGAGAATACTTCCTCACGACAAGGTATTCCACAGATGTCTTTATCCTGCGACCCCTTTAAACGTAATTTAAAGCCCAGTAAAGACGGTTTTGTGGGTTATTTGATCATTTCTGTTCATAACATAATTTTAATGAATTCATTCGAATATTTAGGTTTGATTTTCTTAGATTTTTTGGTCATTGAAATAAAATTGCTTGTTTATTTTTTCAGTTCTATCAAATTTAATTGCCTAGAGTAATTCAAGATTTGAAGATTGTTCTGACTAAATTAGGTTCGTCATGAGAGAAATGGAAGCTTGTTCCTCTAAATTCATGATTTACGTATTTTTATAAATATTTTTCTTGCTACATTAACCTTCCCGACATCTGAATTCTCCTGCATTTTCTCCACTAATATGAAGGTTTAACTTTTCTTTCTTTTTTTTCATTGAAAAAACGTATGTGATTTTTTGAAATTTTGAAATTTGATCAATATCATGCAATACTTCCTTCCTTTTTGCAAATTCTCCGTCCATCGTTTCTTGCCTCATTTGACAAAATTCAATATTCAGTTTAATTTCATTGCAGAAGGTGCCGACGTCGAGTCTCATCTTGTTGCAGAAGTACTTTGCGAATCCATTTCAAGCAGTGTAACCGATTCGGAAGCACCGGCCCAGCACCTTCAAAAATCAATCATTGACCACAGTGAGAGGAAATTTAATCTTTAATCGTCCCATTTTGGTCGTGTGTGGTACAAATGATTATATTTTGTAGGTGAACGTGTTCCACAAGACCATTCTTTGAGCAATCTATTTGTCGAAGGAGCTCAGCCTCGTGAACATGTGCCCACCGAACAACCATCCATCTTTTCGAAATCGCTTACCGATGAAGGTAAAGTGTGAAACATATTAGCTGGAAAGAGCTTCGCAAATTTGTGTTGTCTTCATTTTAATTACAAATTGTGTATTAATCAGTAGACAATGCTTTCAAAAATGTATTGACGGAGCCAAACGTATCGCGTGCGTCACATTCACCGTGTCTGTCATTAAATGATAACGGTACGTTTGCTAGATCGAATTATTATTTTTTGATTAGGCCTTAGCTACTAGGCCATTTTACTCAACGTCTGGGGGATATAATATTAAGTGTCCCATTAACATTTACCCAGCAATATTTCTTTCAGATTGTTGATTATATTTAAGAACATAAAAATTATGATTTCATAATTTTAAAAATGTCATCGAATTAGCTTGGAATGAATTTTTTAAAAACATGCTCACTATGCCAAATGCACACGAACTTCGTTCTCTTAAATTAATGAAATGGTAGCATTTTAGTAGCAAATTCAGATTCAATATAAAATTTCACGAGTATTTTAGAGAACTGAGATTGAGTGCCTCCGTCACTTCCTCAAAATTCCAACATATCAAACAAGGTTGTATAATTTAATTTAATTATAATTTTAAAAAAAAATTTTCCAAATCAGGGTTTAAGCCCTCGCATGGTCTTCGATCTTGATTACTGCGCCACAAACCCAAGGGTCTGTAGAAAATTAGTAGATCTACTTCCCGAGAGACGGCGTTTAATTTACACCTTTGAGTATATATGTAATGGAGAGCTGATTCCTATAACATTTCTATTGGTAGTTACTGTCAGACATTGATAGCGTTTTTGGGAAATAAAATTACTCTGTTTTACCCGTTACTATACCTATACATTCGGATATTTAGATATATATCTTGAAGTGATTTCGTTCCCTGAAACACTCTATGGTTGAAGAATGGAACTCAGACAATCAGCCCTTTATTACTCATATACTCAAAGGCGCAGACGCACAAAGGAACATACATAAATAAAGATGACAATAGAAAAAAATTAGTATGTCTGTTTCCCGAGAAATGGCCTTCAGTTTAGACTTGTGTACATAGACGCACAAATAGAAGCCTTTTGTATGTATATGCATAAAGATTATAATTATCATCCACAAACTTTCTTAAAAACTAAAAGAGGAAGCTAATATTACAAAAACTACAATGGGACGAACAGAAAACTTCGTTCATTCCGCATTCAAAATAGAATTCGACATCTCGTTCCTGTAGCTAATCTAAATTTGATTGCACAATTTCTAGTATTTTTATGATGATTAGAACATTTATATATCAGGGAATGATAAGTCACATATTCATGAAATTTTGTGTTGAACCGATTCTTCATAAAAAATACACCTCACTTGAAAAAAACCAAGTTAACGTGCATTTCACATAGTAGACATGTTTGTGCTGAACTTATAGCTTTTTAAAAATTATTAGACCTTTATTTTTTTTGTTTTTCAATATGATCAACACTTAGAAAGAAATTTAGTAACATCTCTTTCGTTAGTTGATTGTTTTTATGATCAATAATCAGGTTTATCGAGACGTTAATTACTATGAATCCAAAAATATATTATGTTCATTTCCTTGCTTCATAATTGAATGCCACAAATACTACGAAAATTGTTATCGTGAAAATTAATAAAAATTGCTATTATTTGAAAATAAATGCTTCAAACCTGAGACTTGGCAAATACGAGCAGTTATCGTTTATATTTCGTGCCGTTGAAATGAGTTAATAATTTCCGTTCTCATTTATACTACATACGAGTTCCTCCTTCGCACTGCGAATAAACAGGAACTTGATTTCTTTCAAAATTTGAAGCGATTATCTCTTAATGTCCCACTTTAAACACGTCTTACAATTTCTGAATTTTTGAAACATACTAATTTCATTTATCACCTCCCCCCGCATATTTTGCATTTACAGAAACGAAAAATCGAATTAACGATGAAACGAGAGTACTGCATTCGGCAACGTTTACCGCTTCCAGCAGCTGCGTCCTGGCCAATCGAAACAACACGTACACTGTGCACGAACCAATTATCGTCAAGGGTAGGACTAAACTAAAAGACCACTTTTTTATTTTTTAAATTTTTCTCACCTTTTAGAACATATTATTTTTGTTTTTTAATGTGAAAAAATCATATGCGCAGATGGTGATCGAAATTCGCAGACTCTGTCCTCTATATTCAGTCGACCCAGAGCATTTGGCCTCTCGCAAAACGACCCGGACGCTACCACCTTCGTTTCGCAAAATTCGACAGGCGTCGAAGAGGCCAAGAATAGAACGTACACTGTTCAAAAAACATTTTTAGACGAAAGCAGCCTCATGCTGACGAAGAAAAAGGTGGCGTTCCAAGGTCTGGCTGATACAGACGACATCAATATGTTCAGCATTAACTCGAATTTACTCTCCGAAACGGTTACCATCGAACGACGTGTGACACGTTCCAGTGCGAGACTGTCAGCTTTGTCTGCAAAGTTGGACGAGTCGGTTCCCAGTCAGCTGAGAAATTCTCGAAGATCGATGGCGAAGGACACGAACCAGCTGTCTGGTCAAACGAGTCTGCGCAATTCCAGGCGAAGCTCGATCGCCGAGGAAAAGGCGGAGAAATCGCTGTCACAGAAGGACGAGCAGCTACCGACCGAAAATTCTCGTCAATTAGATGCCGTGACCGAATCTCAGCCGATGAACGAGTCGCAGCATGAGGCTAATTCATCTCCCGCAGCGAAACTTTCGCAGTCTGAAGAAAAATCGTTGTCACAGGAAGAATCGAGGATTACAGAGAGATCGCAGTCAAAGGATGAATCAGAACCAGAAGAAGAATCACAGCAGATAGATGATTCTGAGCCAGAAGGAGAATCATCCGAACCATCTGAGGAGTCCGAGCTAGAAGAAGAAGAATCGCAGAAAGTGGAAGAAGAAGAAGAATCGCAGCAAGAAGAAGAATCACAGCAGATAGATTATTCTGAGCCAGAAGAAGAATCGTCCGAACCATCTGAAGAGTCTGAGCCAGAAGAAGGTGAAGAAGAAGAAGAAGAATCGCAACCAGGCCAGGATTCCCTGCCTGGGGAAGACAAGTCACAGTCAGAAAAGGCAGAAGAAATTGAACAAGTCAAAGAAATACTGTCTGAAAAAAATATATCGCAATCTGTTGAACCATCACGTGCCATCGAAGATGAATCAGAGGTAATGGAAAAACAGCCGGTAGTTGAAAACGAATCAATGGCCGTAGAAGCATCTCCACCAGCGGACGAGCCGCCGCTAACTATTGACGAAGTCCCACCAAAAACCAACGAACTGCAGATGTCTGAAATGGATGAAGAAAAGTGCAGAGAATTACAACCATCGGCTATAGAAACGAATGCTGAAATTCAGACGACGGTTGGAAATGAGCGCGTTGAATCGCGAATTTGCGTAGAGAATGAAGGTAATTGTGACGAATCACAAGCTTCTGATGGAGAACTAAATGAAAATGAAGCCGACTGTGCCAGGTCCGAGGCAGAAGAAGAAAACAGCGACTCGTCAAGTGTTTTCAAAAGACCTGATTCGATGTACTTGACTCGAAATCGGTCTAAAATGACATCGATCTCGTTATTATCAAGTCAAAGACGAAGTAAGTCGGTTTTTTTCGTCTATGTATCGTCAGTCATCTTTCGTTAGGGCTCTGATAGCTAAGCACTGGCATGCTAATCCTTCATTTTCTTCTCAATCGTATTTTATCAGTTTTATATCAACAACTACGATTGTTTTGATTTTTCATTGTGAACTCATCCCAGTTTACTATATAATTAGGAGATCCTGAAAAATTTTGAATTCTTTTGTCTCAGTTTATTTGTATAATATTTATTCGAGTTTAAATAATCATCATAAACGTGAAAATTTCAAGTTTCCTAGAGATTTCTCAGGAGGAAATGCAAATTTACAAAAAATACCAAAATATAAGATTCAAACGATGTGTAATGCAAACAACTTCAGCAGTTTTTCCTTAACAGGTAATGTGACGTATTTTTTGCGTCCGCCGCATTACCATCCCATTTTTCTTTAAAAAAAATGTAGATAATGTTTTATCCTTTGAAGATTTTTTGTATTTGGGACGAATTATGTATAAAATCGACAACTCACCACCTTACAAGTTGATACCCTCCCATCATCCCCGAAGATATTTTAAACCTACTTCGCAGTTGTTTTCGTAATTTCATTGACTAAGGATTATTCTTACCGGAAATTTAGTTTTCAGTGAAAAGTTTTCACATAAAATTTCCTACAAATCTATAGATATATATTGAACAAATAAATGCTTCCATATGTATGGCCTATTGGCGCCTGATGCTACTGGCATTTTTTAGGAAAAATACATGCAGTCATACGGACTTTAATTAATTTTTTTGTATTTATTTACTATAAAATCGTATGGATAAAAAATTTAAAGGGGAATATTTTCAATATCTATAAAATTTTCCATACAATGGATAGTTTAGGAAATAAAGCCCCCGAAATATTTTTGTCCTTATAACTACGTGTATTTCTTGTAACAGTGTAATAAGAGCATCAGGCTCAAAAAGGCAGCCATTTTGGGCCCACTTTTAATACGCGCCGTTTATGGGAAATTGGCCTTCTGAGTATGTACTAGTCTAGGGTTTGTAACCAAAATGTTTTTAGGGTTATTGGTTAGTAGGAACCAATAAAAATCTATATTTGTTACTGGTGACTGGTTATTGGTTAAAAATGTAATTATTTGGTTACTGGTTATTTTTCTAGTTTATCGAAACAACTTTTCTAGTTATTGGTTGTGGTTACTGGTTATTGGTTTAGACAAAATTTGGGGTGAAATGGACAAAAAATTTTTTTCAGGTCAAATTATTGATAGTTGATAATTTTATAGGAAATAATTGGTAATTTTTGAAAAAAATAATCAATAATATTGATATTTCATAAATACCAATAAAAACTGATTCTGGTTATTATCCTGGTTAATGGTTTCACCATTTTGTTGGAATTGGTTATTGATTATTGATTATGTGAAATTTTTTAGTTTTGGTTATCAGTTCCCAAATCAATGTTGTCAATTTGTTAAATTTTTGGTGGTTATTGTTTTTCTTATGATTGTGGTTACAAGCCCTTTGTAGTACCTATAAGTGTCTACATACTAATCAGGTCATATACATATTTTTCATAGGCGCAATAGTTTTCAAGTTATCAAATATTTTATTATAAGAAGTTTTCTTTTTAGGGGGTTGTAAAACGGGGTAGCCTTAACGTGATGAGTGGAAACATTTATGTTACGTGATATCCACTACCAAACACCTACACTTTGCATAATTACTTTCCAAAAATGATTTTTGTAAAACAAAATTGTTATTGAAGTTCAGTGGTAATATGGCGACCTGCAAGTGCAAAAGCACATTGCTCCCAATGAAAAAATATCAACGCTAGGAAAAGAAGGAGCAAGATATACTCCTATTCTTACATTGATTAATGAATATAAAAAATAGTCAGCTACTTTACCTTTTGTTTTCTATTATGTAGATAGACAAATGTAATGGATCGAAACTTTACGCCAAAATTAATTTGACAAAAATATTTCGCTTTTATTTTTTCATTGATAAAATATTTTGATGTTTCTGCTGAAACAAAAAATTCTACGGTGTTATCCAACTACGTCAACAAACATCCAGGACTGGCACGAGCCAAAGCACCACTTCGCGATGCTACAGAGCTTGTAATTTACTGGTAATACGGCGAACTTTTCTTAAAAACAGATAATGTGGCATATGTTTTGAAATGTGGCGGATGTTTCAGTCCGCCACTTTACCAGCCAGCTTTTTTTCCAAGAAAAAATTAAGATAAATGTTTTTTTGACCCTCGGAGGCGTATCGTATTACAGGGCTAACTATATAAAATCGAATTCAAGATGTTTTAAGATGTTTTAAACCATATTTCACAGTTGTTCTCCTGTTTTTATCTCCCGAGGGTAAATTCTACCGAAAATCTTATACTTGGTGAAAAATTTAGACATACATTTTTTTACAAATTAGGTCATTCGCACATTTTTCATTGGTGCCATAGTTTTAAAGTTGAATGATGTTAAATATTTTACTGCACAAAGTTTTGCTCAACGTATGTGGTGGAAACGTTTATGTTTCGTGATGTCCCCTACCCAACATGCAAACTCTTTAAATAATATTTTTTAAACTTTTCTGAAAAAAAAAAATTTTTTTTTGTATGTTAAAAGATAAGGCGACCTAAAAGTGAAATAGTAAACTGCTATAATGAAAAAATATCAACGTTAGAAAAAAAAAAAGGAGAATGATATACTAATGATATACTCCCGTTCTGACATGGTCGAATGAATGTACATTTATACAATAACAAAAAAAAAAAAGTCCGCCACTTTAACTGTTCTCTTCTATTAAGTATAATTATGTGCATAATTTATTATATATGAATTTCAGTTAATGGTGTCGAAAGTTTCGTGGGGTCACGAGCCGAAAAACCTACGTACCCTCGAGCCTGGGTCTCAATATACCAGACCAATTTTAATATGCGAATATTCTTCGAAAGCCTACGTAAAAACCGTATTTTCAATTCGAATGTGTTCGTTTACAGGCGTCAGCTTCAGCCAAGGATCGGACTGCACGCAGTTCACCAGCGCCACTCAGTCGTCGTCGCGCAGCAAAACGCAAACGACCAACGCGTCCGTCTCGTTGGTGCGTAAAATGTGCGACAAGAGCAGCGTGTCGCTGCCGGCCGGAAAAACGCAGCTGACCAAAGCGGCGGCAGCTACTGCCGCCGCCGCCGCCGTCGCCGCCGCCGCTGCTGCGTCCAAAAAGAAGCGTAAAGCTTTGCGATTCGATTTCGACTCGGACGACGATTTGGAGCACTCGGTCGACGTGCTGCCCAAGAAACCCAATTTTCCCGAATTCCATCCGTACTGCGGCAAACGATTCTACAGCCGCATTATCGCCAAAATGACGCCCAAATACGGCGTGAAAACGAACATGGAGGCGGTGCGACTGGCCGAGTACGTGTGGAGGTCGGTCAAGCAGGTGCAGCGTTGCGACGACGCGGCCGCCATCAACGCCAAGGTCGACGAAATGAAACGGACGCTGTACCGCAAACAGGTTGCGGTCACGCACGCCGACTTCTATTGGTTCTGCGTGCGTAATCTGCCCGTAACGTTCAACCACAAGGCGGTGCCTATGGCGCTGGTCCGGTCGCCGGTGGTCTTCGACATCAACAAAGCGTTCGATCCGATTTTGAACGAGACGTAAACGATGTTCAGCTTGTTGTTGGTGTTGCTGTCGCTGTCGTTGTCGTTGTCGTTGCTGCGTTTTTGTACCTATCGTTTTTTGTTTTTTTTTTAACTTTTTTATTCTATGTTACCTCTAACAATTTTCAACGTCGAGTTTTATCATGATTATTACGTATTAGTCGGTATTTTTAAACGATTTTCCTTTTTGATATTTGAGCAGAAATTCAATGGTAGACGAGTATAAAAAAAAAAAAAAAAAATCAAAAACAAACTTCTTATGGTTTGTAAATTTAACCAAGAAAATTATGCGCTTATGGGCAAATATGTTTGAAGCTGGTCTAATGTGTATTATACATAAATAGTGTCTCTCCGTTCTTCTGGTTGAATTATTATACACGAAACTCTGTGATTGGTGCAGTGGAACTTAACGTCGATATATCGACTACCGACCCGTAGCTCGACCATAATTCCAGTAAGGGCTTACCTTATACGTCGAGTGGAGAGAGAGATTCGTTTGACATTATTGTTTAAGGAAACATTAAAAACGACAATTTATATCGATATATGTATTTTCAAAACTTTTTACGAGACACTTACCAATACCGTCCGTCATCGGAACGCCCTTCAAATCCCTCACCCTGACACTGAAATTTTCAAGTCCACAATTATGACGTAATCACACCCGCTTTGGCGAAAATCAGGCGAATAAAATTTTTGATCGACCTTTTTCCACCCAGCCATGACATTCCTATGTCAAAAAAAAATTAAATATTTTAGTATGTCAGTATTTTACCTCTGGAGGGGAGATGACGATGGGATTGTTGAAAACATAATATATATAGATATTTTCAAAACATGATTTTGCTCATATTAAAATATGTCTTGTTTAGGTAGGCCTACCTTCAAACTTCCAGATTGTTTTTAATTTGCTTTCAAGCATCCAGGATACAGCTTTGACTATACGATATAATGTACTAAGTATAGTGATAAAACCGATATTTTAACGTAAGATGAGAAATTGAAGTCGTTTAGAAATTATACGTATGTGATATATACGTAGTTGTGTGGCTATGTGCTTGTGTTATTAATATCAAAAAATTCTTCTCCCATCAGAATGTAAATCTGCTTGCCAAGCGGCTTAAGTTTCTTATCCTTTGCCAGAACAACTGATAACGCTTATTTTAAGGCAAATTGGCTATCCATTCATAATTCTGTAAGGTCATAATACTATTGATCATGAAGTCTTATTGAGGGTCTGGCTGAGGTCCAATGCGTATAATTTCTTTCATGTGGGATTCTTTTCGAGAACTCCACTAATTTTGAATTCCATCAACTGGGATTAATTAGGACAATTTTCGAAGTTTTTCTAGAATTCAGCCTAGTATTGTTATGGCACAATTTTTCCGAATAGCTCAAACGAATGCTACATCTCTCTGCTACGAAGTCAATAAAAACCTTTTTTTATGAATATTGCATTTTTACAAATTTTTAACATTACCCGTACGTTGGGTTCGATTTTGGCGTTACTTGGGACATTTTACAAAATATTGTCGGAACCCCCTTCAAATTGTCACTAATTGTGACCGTCATCGTAAGTAATTTTAACCCATTTTCTCATTCCCTATTGACGATACCAATAATAAAAAATCGTCTATTAAATCTCACCCTTTCTATTAAATTCAGTGGGAATTAACTTTTTCATCATAATTTTCTTCAACAAAATCCGATCATATTTCCGCACGAATAATGATAGATTTTGATGATTCAAAAACGGAATTATTGACGATAAAATTCTTTTTTACATTAATTCAATTTTCTTAGTATTGTATTGAGTATCCTGGGAACTGAAGGGTTCAGTGAGCCCCAAACAAAAGACTTCCCCTTTCTCATTCGCTAAATTTTACTCCAATTCATTTGAAGTTTTCTACATTAATTTTACTAAAGTTGTCTTCATGGTTGTCGCTTTTTAGAATTTTTAAAAACCGGTCCGAGTTTTAGCATTACTATGGTAAAAATAAGTAATCTTCAAGAAAAGATAACTGTTTAATCAGTTTTCATATCAAAATTCTACCAAATGGCAACTCGAAAAACAGTATTTTGGAGGAATATCACAAAAGTTTAAGTTTTTTTTTTCTCTAAATTGGGAGAGAAAGTATTTTTTGTACCAAATAACTTTAAATTACATAGACCACCAACTTTTTCCGGTCTTTTCTTCTTCTAATCCGCCCTCCCAGTAAGAAACAATCTGTCGGTCAAACAGTTAAACACTTAAACGTTTTTTTAAATCTCTCTTTACTCCTTCGTGACATAAAAACGTTAATTTTTAAAATTTATAAACTACACCCTTAATAAAGAAAAAACAAATCACCTTGCATTATTTTGAGAAATTTTTATAAACTTTGTTTATTTTTTCCCTATTTTTTATTGATAGCGAATTAACATATAGATCATGATAATTATACAACGGAAAGATGTGCAAAACCTTCCTCACTCGGATGATAATAAAACAAAATGCGTGAGTTCATTGCAACCTGAACTGTAATGTGGAACTGATGAGAAAACGTGTTTTGTCCTCAGTATTCAGTAACACAATCCTAAGTAGTCCCAGCTGAGACCACTGACCTTAACCATAACTGATTATAGCAGTAATTTTCAAGGTAAAAACCCTAAACCAATTTTAGTCATAAAATTTTTCAATTATCTTTATAAAATATAACCGAAATTTAAAAAAACAAATACCTACGTAACCATAAAATAATGTGATAATCATTAAAATTTTGTTTTCATCGTATCTCCTAAAGAAAAGCTTCACTGATAATTGGTGTAACCAATATATTCAAGAGAAAACTGAAATCATTACCAAACATATTTTAATTAATGAGAAGCTCTGTAACTGTGATGATAATACATAAAACAAAATGTTGGATCAGTGAAAAACTAATTAACAAAATAAATTTTATGTTATTTGGCCACCTCTGGTTGATGGTTTCAGAAATAAAAGCAAATAGAAATAATCTTGTAAAATTCAACGATTGGCGGCGAGGATGTGATGGGAGAGACACACACAAATAGATTGGCATAATGTTATAAATTTTTCGTGATCATTCCTGTTATTCTGGACAACAGTCATCATTGTTAAATGCTAATTGTGTTAAAATTTCGATTTATGATTTTGTATATTATATTTTTACTTTACCTTAGTTGGTATCAACGACGATCACGAATGTGTCCAGCATTAATATTACTTGTGGAAAACTATAATGTTTGGTTATCGTGTGAAACTCGAAGCAGTGTTATACTTTAAGTATATTAGGTATTAATTTTTAATTAAGTATTGTACAGTATTTTTATTTCAGGAGACGAGCGTGCATTATTAGTAGCATACTCTAAATTTGAAATATTCGTTAGCAATGCGTGAATGCCCGCACGAATACCTACGAATATTGTGACTGAAAATTTGAATACAATTTTTTTAATTTTTCGTACCTACGTTCGATTTATATCGCCTTCGAATATTATCGTGTAGAATACTTTTGATATTCAACAAGAATGTTTTAATTAGGTACCTAGGTACCTATTACGTTTATTTTCGGTGTAAAATATCGTCCGAATAGTATAGTAAAAAGTGACATCAAGATATTATCTGGAAGATACTCAAACTCTTTGCCATTGGCATTTGCAGATAAATTTTGTTTTTAAACCCTGATCGATCTAAGTGGGGGACGAAAAATAGGAATGAGAATTACCTATATTTGGGAACTAATTTTCGTGGTCAGATACTTTACGAAATAGATGGTTTCAAAATCCATATTATCGCTTTTGAGATGAGTATCGGAGCTTACCTAAATTATGTGAGAAAGTATAGGTGTCTACATGTAGGTACGAATCTACCTTTTCTCACATACTTTTCAGGAAGAAAATGTTTGATTAGAAATCATTAGACATTAATTCAAATGTGAAAAACTGCAGAAAAAAGAAAAAATCTGTTTTTGACATAATCTATTCTACAGTTTAGGAGGCCTACCTTAGATATTTGCATCGGTAGTTCAGTTATGAAATATTAATATTATTAACCAACGTGTAGGTACAGTACTGAAATGAGCGATTTTGTCCTGTAAAATTACCTACGTAGCTATAGTACCTTTACTACCGTACAGATCGCACCACCACCCTTTTTTAATCAAATTAATTCAGTTTGACAGACCTCGACTACTTTGGTACCTCTCTGTAATTATATTGAATCTACGTTTACAGACGGTAACCCAACCATTAATATTATTATACATATCTTCATTCAATATAGGTACTTTTTTTGTTTATTAGGGTTACATTAGCTAAATTAGATTAATTAGTGTATCAAATAATAGATACCTGCACTACAATAGCCTACCCACCTTAATTCCTGACTTGGTAAGTGAACAGTCATTAGAAGTTTACTTATGAAATATATTTAATTGAAATTTAGATATTTAGAATTTCAAAAAATCTTGGCTTAAAAATTGAGTCTGAAAGTCCATTGATGCAACATCTAGATACCAAATTCGTACGAAAATTAAAGATTTTAGCAACACAAATCCATTAGAATTTATAAGAAAACCGTACCTAGGCCTCTTTTAGAACTCAATTCACATTTGTACATTTTTTTTTTTTAAATTTCTCATGTTTAAATGGGCTTTTATATGACTTATCTTTGATTTTACTTGCCGCTATTACTGCAAGACTTGACTATTTCAGAAGATCCCTGGATACAACAGAGTAGCAAATCATCTGGGGAATCAAAGATGTACCCACAAAAAAAAGGCGTGCGAGGGTCCCCCTCACATATTCAATGTGTAGACATTCATGGCTTTAACGTTAGCCAGGACAAAAAAATGCTTGTGTGGGAAGGTGTCATGCCACCACATGCCACAGAGAATGTGTATGTGTGTGTGTATGTATTGTGTTGCCAGCTTGCCTCAGATGTCTGCTTGTGAATGTATGTGTGTGTTATGTGATAAACAGGATTTGAAACTGGACAGTGCGCCGTGCAGTTTAACTTTTTTGTATCTAATTTTTTTTTACACATGGGAGAAAGCGGACTAGAGAGCAAGAATGTTTACACATTAAAAAATCAGGAAAGAAGAATTACCTGCTTATTTAAAAATTTTTATGGAGAATTTATTCGAAATTTACAACATATTGAAGTACCTATACGAGACCTCCTAACCCACAAAAAGTAAAGTTTACAAGAGACAAAAAAAAAGCTTTTGAATTCATATAACTGAGATAGAATTTTTTCAAATTGGTAATATTAATTAATGGCTCAATCATATATTTTCTACTTGAGTCAAATTGCTTGAGCATCCTTCTCCAAAGTGTTTACGAGGTTTTTACAATTTATATTCTGAATAAAGTGTGGTTTATGAAATTTTAATTTAGTTTAGGGAGTTTTTTAATTGTGGGTTACGAGTTTTTTAGTAGGTTTCTAAGAAAATCTACTTATTAATCTTGTGCTCATGGAAGGACCCAGGAATGGGAGTAAGTACGTTTTTTGTTTCATGACCCAAGGAACATTTTGGTACCATTTTTTGAAATTCATATGTATTTATGTAATGTATGTATGTATGTATGTATGTATGCATGTATGTATGTATGTATTTATGTATATATTTATATGTGTATGTCCAATTCTTGTTAACACGATACAGGGCGTAATTTTTGTTTGATGGTCACAAAATTTGGACCAAACATTCGTATTAAGTCGAAGATGAGACTATTTGAATTTGTGGGAAATTGGTTTTACAGTATGCCAGGGATAGGCGATTATGTTGCAATTTTGGCAGTTTTATGGCTCTAAAAAACGTAATTTCGAAGCAATAGTCACGAAATTTGGTATAGACATTGATTTTAACTTATTCTAATACCCTTTCAAGTTTGGTTACGATTGGCTTTATGGTTCATGCCCTGGGGCTGTTGGAGGGGCTAATTTTCGATGTTGACTCACTAAAACTTGCAACTCTTATCCAATAGTCACGAAATTCGGTACAAACAGCACATCTAACATAAAGAAAGTACCTACTACCAATTTCAGTTTCAATTAGTCAATTTGTTCCCAAGTTATAAGTCATTCGGTGTAATTTTCTCTATTTTATTCTTCAGATAACAGCCCTAAAAAATCAATTTTTCAAGCTTGAAATGGAAAAAAAAATTTTTTTAGCCTCAGAAAAGCAGAATTACTTCAAAAAGTCAATTTTGTCTTCACCCACCCCAGTTGTTTTACAGATTGTTTTACAAATTCGAACCCAATACCTCTGAACTACAAGAATTCTGTCTTTGAGTTTAACCAGCTGAACCATTATTCATTTTGATTATATTAGAGAGTTTCAAAATGATTAGAACTGGCATTATTCAAATTTGTTTCGTTGTGAAGTTCAGTTTGTGATGTCCTATGTTCTGAAACATGTTTTATGAATAGAAAAAGTCATATATTGTTTGGATTATAATTTATAGGAAAGACGTAGCAAGCATATTGAAATTATAATTGCTCTTACCTACAAACAATAAAGAGTTTTTTAAAGAAACTCTTGGTGCATTTGAGTCAGTTTTGGGTTGAGCATGGCAAACACAGTTCAAATATGCCAAACGCTATATTTTGTTTAATTTATAAGCAATGATTATGCTTATTCTTAATTTACTTTCTATTCTGGCATATTTTTATTTCTAACATTAGGTTTGAAGCTTCTCTAGTCTTCAATACAATGTAGTTACACAGTATTAATTGTACGACATTCTTTTTGATTATACCTGCTCTACCAGGTATATCTGGGGCATATGTTTTTATATTTGTATTAAAATACTGTGACAGACAAATCTTGACTAGGTTATAGGTATATGGGCGAATATCAATGTTGACCGTTTTGACATTATTACTTCAAAAAGTCAATTTTTGTCCTATCTATTCCAATTTTTTAGCAGATTCAAACTCAATACTACCTCTGAATTACCAGATTTCCATCTTTCATTAAAATTGGCGTCATTTGAATTTGCTCGTTTTGAAATTCAATTCTCTAATACGCTGTTGTCATTTTAAAGTTTTAAAGAATTTCAAATAATCAGTAATAATGCTTTAATTATTTGAATAGTTATCTTTGAAAACCTACTTCTTCTAACGGAGTATAGCTGCGTTAGAGTTATTATGGTTTCTTTTTATTACAAAAAAATTAAATCTGGTGGCTTAGGAATTCTCTACCAATTTAAAACTTGTGGATTCCGAGGTTTTGTCTTTTACATTTGAAAAATTTCGACAAATGAAGGATACGAGGTTTTGTTTCTTCTCTATATCTTTTAAAAAAGATCAACTTATAGCTTAGGTGGTTTCAACACATTATGCAGAACATCGTAAGCCACCAGAATTAATAGAAAAAAATTTTTCGCTTCTATATGGGTTAAGCTTGTAATAGGTAACGCCCTAATTCATTTTTTATTTAGACAAAAGATAAGAACTAAACTAAATTAATACGCGGAAGGAATCTCCATTTTAAGAGATTCACTTCACATTCGCATACAAACGCACCACAACAAAAAATATATAATTTGCTTTTTAAATTTTTCTCAACCCCCTCATAAAAAATAGCCGCATCATTTAGTAGCCCAGGGATATATCAACAAAAAAATGAAGATTCGTCACTGCTACAGCATGCATTTTTTTTTTTCTTTGCAACAATTAATTTACATAACCTCCCAAAAAACTGAGATACATTGTTGACTCAGACCTATTATACCCCTAGTTCCAATTTCTAATGCATGTAATGTCTAGAGAAAGCTTTTTCATTCTTTATTAGGCCCATCCTACTTTACATTTCCCCAAATAAGTACTGAAAATGAAAATCATGTACAAGTATAACTATAGGCTATTCAGAAAACCTAGAATGCATCAAGAACAGCACTTTATGCAGCAGAAAATTTTAGAAACTATAAACCTACAACTTTTTCTTTCAAACAAAAATATAGCTTTAAGTTTGTTGGTCTAAAAACAAAACTTCAGCCCAGCAAAAATTGTCTGGTTTTTCTAATTACTAAATTTCCAAATTTATATAATTTTCAAAAAAGTTTAGCCTAAAATGCGACCTAATTTCGAGCAAATTTATTTTAAGGGAGTGATTTTTATTGTATCGGAGATAAAACGGTATTATTCGTCCATATTTACAACCTACTTACCTGCAAAATTTCAGGCGAATTATATAAAAGTGTTTATACGGCCTACTTATAGGCTACTGAGATAGGTAATTGAAAAATTTCAGTAATAGTTTTCATCTAAAGCCTTCCTCTACTCCGATTCCTACGCCACTGTAATCTGAGAATGCAGTACGGCTCATTAAGATGCCATTCATATAACGAAGCTACTTTTTTCCCGATTTACCTTTGAGGGGAGGGGGAAGAGTTAAAGGGATGTGGTAGAGATTTCCTCCCTACTCGCGCCGCACCATCGTGAATTCCTCAATTGTTTGATCCTTTTGAGACGAAGAAGATTCAGCAGGATAGGGGTAGGCTATACCTGCACAGAGTAGGTATCATACTACCTGCAAATTGACTATATAATAAAATTAATATGTTGATAGATACGTTTATAGGCAGCCTACACGAATAGATAATACTTTGAAATAATTTTATAGTTTGAATTTTGTTTGCGTTTTTCGGTACTTTTAATTCGGAGTCTTCAATAAGTGAAATTCGAAATTTTTAATTTATTTTCATTGGAGAAATACGAAAAAAAAAGTAACTTCCTGCATACGTAGTTGAGAGTATGTTATTAACGCGCCTGTTTTTCAGAGAGCAGAGTGGCGCAGTGGAAGCGTGCTGGGCCCATAACCCAGAGGTCCGAGGATCGAAACCTTGCTCTGCTACTTGAATTTTTATGCTTTTATTTTGTTTTTATTCATTTCTTGCTAATTTTACATTTTACTTAGTAAATAAATTTAATATTTTTTTCTTAATTTCGTTATTTTGAGTGGACAAAAATTTTGATTTTATTATCTACAGCTTTGGAAAAGCGTTCGTTGCAAAATCAGTAGGCTCAATCGATGTTATTAATTTAGCCAAAAAAGAAAAGCACAGAATTTCGTTGAAATTTATTAAAAAAACAGACCGAAAAGAATAGCCTATGCCTATACCTGTTACAGAAATTAATAATTAAAAATGACGAAAACAGCAAACTTCGAATTTAGTTTCTCAAAACATGCGAATTGGCCAACATAACACCGAAAAAAATTTGAATATAGGTATCTATTTTGTGGAATTATTCAACCATTTAGTTGTAGGTTAAATGATTCGATTATTAATAACCACGTTTGTTAATTGATTAATAACATTTTTATTAATTTCTATTACCTAAGTAGGTAGAATATTTTTACTGTGAATATTATGCATAAGTTTATACAGGGTGACCCAAAAATAACGCAATTCAAAGAAACACTTTTTGAATGATGTATTGATACCGGTGTCATTACAGACCTATCAGCAGTTAAACAAAAATGATTTTATCCCGTGATAGCAATATTAGGAAATTTTTTTGTGAAAAAATGCCTTCTTACCAGTTTTTACCTGCAAAGCAGCATTCATTGACGCGCATTATTTTCCCAAATCAACTCCTGTTCTGCTCAAAAATCTTTTTCATAACTTAATTGCAACACCAAAATTGACACTTTTACGTCAAAATTGGCAATTATTGGTTTCACATTCACCTTTGATAGGTTGTATAACCCTCTGCCATGCAAAAAAATTTTTTTTTATTTAAATTATCGACTTTATAAGTGGAAAATGATAAGAGGAGATCAGTTTCATCACTTTTAGTTAATGCTTCATTGTTAAAAATATTTTGAAATAAAAATAATAATTTTTTTTAGTTTTTTGACTTAAAAAAAGAAATCTATACCTACTATACCTATTGTGGAATACCTTTTTGTGAGGAAGTATTCTCACCTGAAGGTAAATTCTACAGAATTAATTGCGTGTTCCGCCACTTCATACATAAGTATAGGAGAGCCAAATCCTCGGCAAACACTGGTGATTTTAGAGCCGGTTTTGAGAATTTATATACAGGATTTGGCACACGCACATAGACACACATACATACGTGTATGTATGGAATTATGTCATCAATTGCATCGTTTCCTGCTTCCGTAAGCTGATAAGAAACAACACAACGCGTTTGGTATTGGGTTGTGACATCCCCGAGATTGTTATCTTGTAATTGATCATGGCCCGTGCAATGTATCGTACTTGTACGTGTGTGCAAGTACGAACATTCAAACGCTCATGTGTATTTGGTTTTACGTCGCAAACGATTATAAGCCAGCCCTATGGGGCGGTGACTGTCATCAAGGGGTCCAAGCCCCTAACCTCATACCAGTGAGTCCCCACACCTATATTTAAAATATTTACTTTCCCAAATATAGGCTACCTACATCTATGTAAGTAAGTAGAATACCTATGCCCCATTTTCAGTGAAAATAATAAATTTAGGGTGAGGAAATCTTGGTCCTGTGGTCTCAGCATTGTCCAGTCTAGAACTTATCATTTGTTGTCTTTAGTGTCAAACTTTTAATTTGATAAAAAATGTAATATTCTTATAAAGTTTTCTTAGCTTCTAAGGGCTCAAACAAGTTGTTCTTAATCTCATTTTATTCCTTAAAGTTTCCTTTTCAATTTGGTATGTAAGGTGCAGGTGGCAAACATGCCGCACCTGCCAAGATACCGCACTTTCAGGGCAGCATTGTTGAAGGAAAAATGACATCACTGGTACGTCCGGGGTAGTCAACAGACCTTCTGTTCAAGTTTTTGTGACAAGAAACCTTGTTCCCTTTTTGCATTTTATTTTAAAGTGAATTATGGGTTTGATGAAAAGCTTGAAAATACCTAATTAACTTCAATTTTGATGCTACTTAATGTGGAAATAAATTGTTCTATTTCCTCCGATAATTTATGAAATAATTACCAAATTTTGTGTAGATTGCGGTAGTATTTAATTCCATTGATTTGACTGTTATTGTTTACCTAATTTAAAAAATGTGAAAAAATAAAAAATTCAAATCAGCTAATATAGCCAACTTAAATAGCGGCTAAGATTCCACACCAATATTGAAATTACTCATTTCAAAATGATATTTAATTGATAAAATTTAATTAAAATAAGTACCATCTTATATTTCCTTTCTATTTCCAGTTAAATTTTATGGGAATACATTGGAAAAACTTTGGAATAACATATTGTGATTTCAAGGAATGAATTATTAAATCATTAGAAAACAATTCAAATTGATTTTTTTCTATTTTTGAATGCCAAGAAAATTGATTTTATGTAATAGTTTTTTAATTTTAATAGATTTTTTCCAAAAATTTCAACAATTTTGAATTTTACTTTTTGTTTTTTGAAATACATACAAATTTTCATTAGCCATCTTACCCGCCACTATGCCGTATCTTACCCACCCCATCAAGTAAGATGGCCAAAATTTGAGTTTTTTTATTTTTTTTATTACTTGGTTATTTTTGAATAAACATTTGATTGAATTCTAACAAATGATTCATAAGGCCTTGAAATACATATGGGCCAAATATGGTCTCTTTTCAATTCTCCAATCCAAAACTATTTCAGGTATTCAAAATGTACGGTATCTTCGCCTCCTTTACCTTATAAAAAGGTTTTGTCTTCTTATCACTGAAGAAAATTATGACCAAAATTTGAAGACTGTTCTATAGAGGCAATGTTTTTATCTTTATCGGCTAAACGTGTGAGGTTATCCAACATGTAAACAAGAGTAAGTGTGAGCGAGCACACCGCTTGATCTTAAAACCTGGCCTACCAAACGGATTTGAAGAAAAAATTGCCTTAGCTAGGCTACCAGTGATAGCCTAAGACATCGACACGTAAGTTATGAGAAAAAATTGTTATTTTTAAAAAGCAGACTAGGTCATCTTTCATTTGAATGACAAAGTATCGTAGGTTGCATTCAATGAGAGAGTTAGAAAGAAACAGTGTACAACCGTACTCAGGTACCCCACGATTAAATTTTGGCATAAAATGGGCTAATAGTTCATCATAAAGATGAATCTGCTTAATGTTCGTCGTCAACGAATTATTTCACGTACGTCAGAAGAACAGCAATTTTTTCATCATTTTCTTTCAATTAATGTTCGACTCTCGAAATGACATCTATGTGAAAATGCAGATTGCATTATTTGATGTGTAGCCCACCATAATTACCTAAGCTGTAGGTTCGCACATTGATTCAATGTTCGAATAATGTAGGCTTATCACCAGTGATTTTTGTAAATTGAAACTCCAATAAGAACGGAATGATAACAAACTAAAAAAAAAAGTGAAAAGAAAGAAGCTGTCACAGTTTATTATACGTGAAATTAATAAGGGTTAATCGACGATAGATACTGTGTAAAAGGGTGTTTATAAGGAGGTTACCTTATTACTTTTTTTTCTTAGTGTTATTTAGGTGCACAGTCACGCCTCATGCTGTCAATCAATCACATCTGTTAACCTTTCTTCTTTTTTTTCTTTCATTTTTTAAAGGTATCTAGAGGCCTTTATGTTTCATCATTATTAATATTGACTGCTGATAATAAATGAATCGATAAACGTTAACCGGCGGATCTTTTTAGATCTCTCAGCGCCAGTCAACGTCGAACTTTAAAACAATTTATCAATTAATTTGAATTCGATTTCTTTCTTCTTATTTTTTAAGTAGGTTTTCTTTAGAAAATCCACTTATTACGCTTGGTGCGGTATTGGCTCCCAAAGTTGGGGCTGGGTACGTTTTTCGTTTCGTAACCTCCGGAAAATTTTGGCAATAACTCAAATTCATATATACCTATATATACATATGTATGTGTATATATATATTAAAAAGTAAATTTCTTGTTCCCACGATACTGGTCGCAATTTTTATCAGATAATCACAAAATTTGGTACGTATATTTATACTCAATCAAAGACCAGACACATTGATTCTAGTGCAGATCGGCCGGACGGTACCTCCGGTACCGCTATTTTTGTTTTTATATGGTCATAAAATGTAGAATTTTGGAACCATATGTACGAAATTTGAAATAAATATTCATTAAAATTTACTGTAGCATGCTACTGATTTTAGTGCGGATCGACCGGACGGTACTTCCGGTAAAACTTTTTTCCCCTCTTTTTTCTAATTTACATGAACATTTCTTTCTACAAAAATTAAATGCAAATGCTCATGTTTTCTTTTCTTTTTACTTCATAACTTTATTATATTTCATTGGTTTTATTTTAAATTATACGATGATGTACCATACTTTATCATCTTTATTTGTTCATTTAAAACAAAAAAAACACTTTTATATTTTACATTATGTCCAATATTTTTTCAGCAGCTAACACATTTCATACAATAATAAGATACTATTAACGCATAGGTATACCTTAACTTACAGACAATTAATGTGACCCACGAAATTCTTAATTTTTTTTCTTGAAAACCTACTTTTTCTACCGAGATTTGCTGCGCTAGAGTTTTTTTTAATCTTATTTCACTTTTGAAAATGATTTCGATGCGATGACGTTTCGATGTGATGATTGGTGAACGAGGTGTAGCATGTAAGTTGTAGTCCATAGCCTACCATACTTCAAATGCGTGAAATTAATGGATTTATGGGAGAATGATATAAATTAAGCCCGTGTATGATTCACTTTCCATTTTATAGGTAGGTACTTACTTACGTATTTCACGGAAAATAGTTATTTGTAGTACTTACAAGATTAGCTAGTGTATAAAGTGGGTGATTTTGATACGTGTGTGATTTTTGCAGAATGAGCCTAAAAGGAGTGATGCAAATCACACGAGTATCAATCTTCTACTATATACACGCGTGTCACACACTATTTTTTGCAACACACGTCCCCCAAAAAAATAAACTTAGAAAATTTGAAGATGACGAATAAAGGGAAGTGATGCAAATCACTCGAATATCAATCACCTAACTACTATCAGAACAGGCGCCCAGCGAAGCAGTATCACTTGGGGGGGTGTAATGGCTTAATTTTTACATGTTTTTCAAAATTTATGATATTTTTGTCAAATATTGAGAAATTTGTGACAGTGTCAAATTTTTAAACAAGCAAAAAAAAAAGTTTATTGTGTAATATTCAAATAAGGAAAACCTGAATGAATTTATACACATATACACAGAGAAAGACACAAACACATATATACCTAAGGTAACTTCTTTATAAATAATTACTCATTGTACAGTCAAGAAAGTTGCAATTATGGATAATTCTATAATTAATTGGTTTATAAATATAATTTAGTCTGTGATAAATTTTTATCATTAACCATTTTTTAATGTGATAACATTTTTATTTTTGGTACCCAGGTTGCATTTTACATTCGATTGTCATTTTTCCTTCCTTCTTTGCAATGTTTTTTCCAAAATTATCGATAACATATTGAAATATTTTCCCTGTGTTTTGTATTTAATCTTGACATATCAATTGTATTACTAAGATCGATCAGGCAGAAAAGGAAATTCCATAGTAAGAAAACAATTTTGATAGTTTGTGGCAAGATATATCAATTAATTTTTTTAGTTATCAAAATTTGATGATAGAAACAAATGAAAATGTTATCACATTAAACGTAATTCAGCCTACTGATGCTCTCTTTTTTCTTTTCTTTTCACATTTCCCCTCCCCTGAATTTTTTTATATCCTAAAAACTGATATTTGAGAATAAGAAACAGTTTATATTAGTAGTTTTAAAAAGATTTAAAAGACATTGGCACATATAGTTATATAAACAAGCTACAAAACCTGTCCTGCTAACAGGATATTTGAGTGATGAAGAAAATTTTTTGCTTCAGTTACCTATTATCTTTCATTTTCAAATGTAAATAAAAAGAGCCAAATTTTAAAGTAGTATCCTAAAAAAATATTGGTTTATGTATCACATAATAAAATATGAGAAATCAAACTTTAGCCAATTTTGAAACCACAACATCAAATTTGAAATGAGCACCCTAAGAAACTACTCTTATAATACCTATAATAAAATCAAATGTGAATTAAAAATTTTTCCCAATTTTACAGCTCCTTTGGGTTTAAGAATAAGTTGAATGAAAAAATGAATGTAAAATTTGAAATCAGTAATCTCCAAAAAATACATAATGATGTATCACATAATAAAGTTTATAAACTCAAAATTGGCTCCTGGGGGTCAAATAATGGGTCAAATAGAAGAACAAACATCAAATTTGAAATCAGCACTCCAAGAAACATACCTACTCATTGATGTATTACACAAAAACATAAATAAATTCAAAATTTACCTCTCTTAGCCTTCAAATGGTTAAAGAATTGGTCCAATAAAAAAATGAAGAACAATAGTGTATTAATAGCCACTGAGAGATCAATTAGTATAAATGTTACTTATTAAGTTTTTTTTGGTGCTAGATAGAGATTATTAGATTATATTAATATTGATAGAAGGAATTAAAACAATCTTTACCTATTTACCATGGAAACATTAATAGAAGGAAGAAGAGAAAATAAGAGGTTATATTATTTGGAATAGAAGGTGAATTATTAATATCATAATACATTTACTGGTACTTCAAGTAAAATTGTTATTTCAAGGATACATGTTTGGATGATGACGATAAAGAAGTAGAGGAGGAGGAAATGCATTTTGAACATAGATATGGAAGTTTTGAAGCTACCTACATTTCTTCTTCATTAAAACAGCAATGATGAGAGCATTTAGTGAGCAGAGATTAAAAAATTTCTTACATCTAGATAATGTAAAAATGTGCGGTGAATTTTGATTTGTTGGATTTTGTCAGCATAGATAATATGTTTTTAGGGCCAGGGTTCAGTGAACATCAGTATTCTGTATTCTCACACGTAATTATTTTTCTCAAACAAAGTTTTATATCCTTTTACTTTTGATTTGATAATTTTTACAACAGTCAATTTTTACAACATCGGTCAAATTTTACAACAAATTTGCAACAAAATTGGCGATGGGGGTGTCACACTCCCCTACACCCCCTCCTTGCTTGGCCCCTGCATCAGAGACTTGGGTACAGCAAAAGAAATCTCCAACAAGCCAATCAAAAACCCGATCCGCAAATTTCGCCTCATTAATCGCATAATTTCAGCCCCTGTCGTGTAATCTACTATTTAAAATTTCTCCAGCAAGATGTAGGTCTAGGGACTGGAATTATTGAAGTTGGTGCTCTTTCTTTTACCACGTAGGCGTTGTATGTCCATTCCGTCAAATCTGATTACAAAACCTTTAATTAGCGCCAATTTCGATAATTCTAGTCTCTATAGACCTACCATCTTGCCAGAGAAATTTTAAAATAATTATTTTTCTCTTTTTAACTTCTTCTTCTTCTCTTTTTTTTGAAGTCGGTTCAATTTTTTTGAAAAAGTTATTAATTTACCTTTGTGCTTTTTCGTTTCATTTTAATTCCAGTAGATTTTACTGGATAAATTTTAAAATAATTTTTGTTCCGTTTTTAGACCATTTTTATTCGTTTTTTAATTTTTGAAGTTGGTTATAGATTTTTTGATGTAAAAATGTTTTTAAATTATTTTTCATTTCTCTCGTTAATGGCAATATGACCTAACTACTGGAAAACTAACATTTTGTTTATTTAAAGAAAACTCCAAAACTACCACGTCAATTCTGAAAAAAATTTAATTGGACAGTCAGAGAATCATCTCCTATGGTTTGAGAAAAAAAAGTTCGTCAAAATGCGTTCTCAGGTTAAGAAATTATGCTGGAACAAAAAAAACAATTAAAAAAAAAAATCACATATAGTAAAATATATGGATTGAATTGATAACCTCCTTTTTTTGAAGTCTGTTAAAAATACGATTCTTCATTGTTCCGATCTAATCTAAAACTCATGTTTTTACGACCTAATTTCTGCTGGATACATAGAATTTCTTCAAGGAAGTGGGAGGGGAGAAAAAAAAATTTTCTGACTTTATTGTTCGTTGAATACGAAAATTTAGAAAATTTGAGAAATTTAGCAGAAAACACACCTGAAATATGGCCTTCCTGTTGATACCAAAGTACTACTGGAGAATAGTTATACTATATCTTTAAAAAAAAAGTCAAAAAGTCAAAAAAAGGCAAAAAGTCAAAAAAAGGCAAATTGTGTTTGTGACATTTTTCATTTCAGTTCGACATAAACCTGTACCCCCTTCCGTTTAAATCGTACATTATAAACAACATTCGCCACAAACCACACGGTAATCATGCCATTTGTGAAAAATACATTTTGACACTCGAAGTAGAAGGTAAGTACCTACCCCTGTACAAATAATTATATACTCTATAATTATACTTTTATAGTACGGTAGATTTGTTTCGTCGTAATTGGCACCGTCAAAGTACACCGAACTGCAATATGAGACGTGCTTTTAATCTGAATACTCGTATCCTCCCTCTCCCATCTCACAACGCTACTTCCCACCGAATAGAAATCGATTTCCAATCCACACAAAAATTGGAAAGAAAAGTGAGAAGAAAAACGTTAAGTTAGTTGGATACCTACCTACCTACCTGTGAGGAGATAGATACATCCAGTTCTGAAATTATAAATTTAAAAGCGTAATTATCGGCGTCGTCGAAAAAATCGATCACATCAAAGAGGCCGCCATACTGTATCGGCGAGTTTATGTGGGTCGGACGAATTTTGGCAGCCACGATGATATAATAATGGAACTGTTGGGAATGGGAAAAAAAAAAAAAAAAAAAAAAAAAAAAAACGTAAAGAGAAAGAATGGAAAAGAAAAATATGAAGGAAGGAAACCCATATGATGGCAGCTATGAAAGAAATTAGGCTATTACGCGAATTTTTATCAAATATGTGACATTTTCAGCGAATACCTGTGTATAGGCAATGATATAATTCGCTACTCTATCTAATTGAAGTTGTTTCTTTTTTTGTCTTTGCATCACACCTCTCCCACTGGGCAGATTTTCACAAAATTTTAAACTCATGTAGGTACACCTACTCATCCTCAGGTGGTTTGTACCAAGTTTCGTTGTGAAAGCTCTATTCTGAGAGCCATACACAATTTAGTTCAACGTTTTCAGTTCGTGTTATTTTCCAAATTAGTTATCAATTCTATCCAACGGTTTTTGCGTCAGCATTAGTTCTAGGAAGTAAAACCTCAAACAACGTACAGCTTTAGTTAAATTCCAAAGTTTTTATAAATAGTTTTAGTTTTCGACTGCAGTTCGCCGTTTGAACGTTAATCTCTGTTTCACCTTATGGTTTTGGTATCGTATTCTGAAGAAGTGAGAATTTATAACTTCAAAGTTCAACTGGCGAACTTCACTAAATCGAATAAGTAGCCTGTTTGAAAAAAAAAAAGAAAAAAAAAATATTGAAAATTTCAGTTTTTTTTTATGGAATAATATTGGACATTGGGGGCAGTATGTCCATTAAATAGTTAGTAGATAAGTGATGAATTAAAGATATAAAATAATAATATACACACTCCAGTACGCACCAAATATATACTTTATTATAGAAAATAACAAGTAATATGTTAACTCTACGAACACCAGAATGAGGAATGAATAATAATATACATCCAGAGAATTAGTAACTGCGATATATCAAATCTGTGTAGCCAACAAATGCTCAAACAATCAGCTTACATCTCCAACAAATAAAATAATTTGTACCCTATCGCACAGTTTTCTACACTTATCTTTTTTAATGTGGCACATATATTTGTATTTTTACAAAGGGCGGTAAATACTGAGAGGTGAAGGCGGCTGGCACAAATCTCAGTGCGAAAGAGAGAAGAAATGAGAATTTATTAATGTGTGTGTGCATTTGATTGCATTCAATACCCACACACACACACACAATAACGAAAAAACTAATTTTGTTATCATATTCCTCTTTTATGGACTAAATATGATGTTGTAATTGATTCTGATATCAAAAGGACAATTGCATTACCAAGCATACATGCTTATAACCCCAATTGGACTATGTTCATACCACATTTCTCTCCTATCAGTCCTACTAATGAACTCAAAGAAAAATTAGACAATTTCGAAATTAAATTCAATAATATTGGAGATGGCAATTCAATTTCATTAATTATTATTATTATATTAATTTGGTTATGTTTTATTACATTTACTGTAATTTATTTATTCCTTATATTTTGTATACGATCAAGAAAACCATTAGAAAGTAAACATATTGCGCAACTATTCTATGAATTGACAAGTCCCATAGAAAATAATATGGACAAAAATTATGAAGATGTCAATGTTAAAAAAGATAATTTGAAATAAGTTTTATAAATTTTGTATTATGATATATATCAATTGAATGAATATTATGTTATATAATTAACAGTGTTTTATGAATATTATGTTAAAAATCTATATTTTATATCCAAGTGATCCAACCTTTCCTTTATTTCCAAATTCATGTTTTTACTAAACATTGAATTTCAAACTACCAGGGTATTTATGTAACGATATTTTCGTATCGTTCATAATATGAAATATTTTCGTATTACTAATTATCATCATCATCATTACTTTCTCTCTATTTTTCTATTATTTCCCATTCATTGACTCTCACGTCATTTCTTCAAGTCAAGACTTGTTTGATGACATCATTTCCTACATAAACAGTTACTGTGTTTACTCATAAACAATGAACTCATCTTTTGTTTATACTATTTCTGCAATCTTGCATATATACTAATTTCTATTAATTTATTTGTGAACACCTATTTTATGTCATATTCTTACGAGACCATTGGTCATACTTTCTGTACATATATTTCTATTAACCAATAAGATCAAAACCCTTCTCCAATACTCTGTAAATTCGCCTGAACCTTCCTCTTTTTACTTACTATATAATCTCATGTTTTGTACTATTTCATTCATTCTAATTCATTCTAATTCATTCTAATTCATTCTACTTAATTCTAATTACTCTCTTTTACTTTTGATTATCTTGTTACTATTCTTTTAATCTTGATGTTTATTACTGTTACTCTTCTATAAAATTTATGTTTAATACACCTTTTTAACTAACTTGTGTATTTGATTGTTCTGTTATGATATATAAACGTCACAGTTTCTTAGAAGTTTCATTTCAAAAACTCCATTCCGAGGGCTGTAATTAGGTTCTAAGTGTTTCACAAAAATAGATTTAGTTTCGGACCTGTTATGTTGAAGGTGCGGACTCACTTCTTCTTTAGGGCTGTATTGTGAATTCTAAGAAATGAAAACTCAAAAAGAAAGGCTGTAATAAAGTTTGAAAGTTTTTCCCAAATGTTTTTGTTCTGGACCTGTCCTTTTGAATGTTAGTTCTCTGTTTTACTTCGAGGTTTGTTTCACTATCAGTTCTGAGAAGTGAAAACTCAAAAACTAGGAACTGTTATCAGTTTAGAAAATTATCACGGAAGGTTATAGATTCAGGTTTTATTCTTTAAGATGTTAGTTCAGAGTTCTCCTCTAAGGGTGTATTGAACTTAGAAAGCTAACTGATGTTATCAAGTGTTCAATAAAATTCAAAGTTTTGGACCACCTCTGCTTGATGACCATTTCTTACATCTGTCCAATTGGCGGGTAATACTGCCCGTATTATAAAATTCACAATTGCTCACCAAAACCCATTTTAGACCAATAAATTGTACCAGCTTTCATCACTGAAAAACAAAGGTCTATAGGTAGCCTATACCTGTTCGTTTTATAGCCACAATTAGTCTACCATATTCAAATTGAATTATAATTTAAAAAACACCTGTACAATAATTAGGCACAAAATAAACCAAAAAACTAAAGAATTAGAAAATCTGTGACAAATAAAATCAATTAGGTAATTCAGCTGAATACCAAAATTTTGTCCAAAATATTCAGAGTATCTTTGGAAAGAAATAGAGTATCCAAAACACATTTCTCATAGGCACAGTAGTTACACACACACTCTGCATAAAACCTTCCATAAATTTTTTGAAGTTGACAGGTAATATAGTGACCTAAAAGTGAAAAGGTAAACTATTTTCTGTGAGAAAATATAAACATTGGGAAAAAGAGAATTAAGATATTTTATAATATATTAAGAGACATAGAGCTAAAGAGATGTCAAACATTCCATATGTACTGTAGTTTAAAAATATGTGAAATATAGAAAAGAAGCAACTTGAGCTATAAATTCTGTGTATCCAAAGCTGCACATATTTTATAGCGATAACAGACATCTTTATACCAATACACACACACAAACTGTTAAGCTGTGACACATGTGCAATAACAAATACTGGAATTTGAAATGTTTTATAACTTCCTATGTTTGACATGTTTTTGATTGGACCTTGGACATTTCTTTAGCTGTATGTCTCTGGATATACTCCTATTCTGACATAGTTGAATGAATACCTAATATAGGTACATAATTAAAAGAAAAAAGTCTGCCACTTTTCCCTCTGTTTTCTATACATATTATATAGGTATTACATATCAGCAAAGGCATATATAGCTCTATAAGGGAGAGAGTCAATACATTTTCAGTGGTCTCCTCTAGCTCCCATTTCCAATCAAAAATCATCAAAACTGAAAAAAATACAAAATTTTTGGGAGTAAAACTTTTTTTTTTCTCAGCTAAAAACGAAGTTGAGATCCCCAGGACCCCCTTATATACGGTTTTTTATATTATGCAAATATTTTTTTCATTCTCACAATAATGTGTGAAGATGAAAACATTTTTGATGTTTAAAAATTTCAGCACACGGTGTCCACAGTAAGTGCTAAACTGTAACTCTTTACATGATGTGTGGGTTTGTGGTTGTGGGTGTGCGTAACAGGTTGCACACACCCACAACCACACTATTATTGTGTTTACATATTAATCCTTCATGAGTAAAATCCTAGCAGAACTCACCCCTTTTTTTAAATTATGGCTCACTTCCCTCTGTTAATATTTCAGCTCCTAATCACTCAATCTTCTTGTTCTTTAACTCATTTTATTCGTCAAACTTTGCTCATCAATTTGATGTCTCATTTTACTAATTCTCTCCGCAATAGTAATTTATTTGAATTTTATTGAAAAAATTAGTAAGTAGGTAGGGAAGACCGGGGCATAGAGGTCCAGTTATTTTTTCTCTCAACTAATGAATAATTTAAAAAAAAATTGAGTTCTGTGAAGTGGCCACACTGGCAACCCATCACATTTTCAAAAAAAAAATTATGTTGGCAACATTGAATCCTCTTTATGAGAAAGAAAGAAATTGCGCTTTCCAGATCTAATTTTATCTGATGATTCTCAAGCTGGGGAGTAAATATAGAACAATTAATATAAAAAAGGTTATTATTTTCGTGAAAAGGAATCTCTTCTGAACATTTTTAACTAATTGGGCTATCATTCAGATGAAAATTAAATTATCGGCTTCAACTTTTCTCAAAAGTGATTCTTTGGGGCAGGTAGGACCTGCTGGTCTTCTTTGCCCCTAATGAAAAAATATATTGATATTTCAGTTTTTAATTGCTCCTTGTTTACATTTTAAAGTTTCCAAAAAGGTTCGTACCTATAAAAAGAAGAGAGGCACTCCTTCTTGGAGGTATGAAGATGTTTAGAAACCCTTGTAAGAGATTGACAAGGGTACTTTTGTTTGATCCATTGCACTGAAATATGAGATTCCACAAACCTGTCTTCTGTGACAAATTCATAATGAGCAAAATACAAAAAATGGTCCTCAATTTGGCCGATTCAAGGTGGTTTTTAATTAAAGGGAAGAAGAGATGCTGGTAAAACATATTCTCAGCTGGACAAGCCAAAAAAAAAAATTGAATCGGAGAATAAGAATTCATCGAGACGGAAGCTGACATTCATATATCCCAAACCACCTAAATCTCGTCTAACTAAGCCTGCAGAAGAGGATGCTGAATGTGTTTTTTGTACAGGCACTTTTCTAAACTCAAAAAGCTGTGAAAAGTGGATTCAGTGTAATATTTCCTGTAACTGAGCACCTGAACTTTGTTCTAATTTTGATGGAATTAGTTTTATTGAGTGTGATATGTGCCGCGTCATATAATTTTTGATATTAAAAATAAAATTTCATTTAATTTTTGAATTTTCACTTAATATTTTTATATGTCCTCTTTGCCCCTATGGGGTAGACCTTCTTGCCCCAGGTATGGGACAAAGAAGACAAAATAAGTTTTTCCAATTTTTTTTATCATATCTTGAATAATTACCAAGCTTAATTTCTTCTTCTTGGTAGAAATAAATAGATGGTTTTCCAATTCTAACGAGTCAATTTGTGATATTGTAGGTTAATTTAGGACTATATAGCAACAATTTTAGTTATGTATTTCCTCTTTGCCACGGTCTCCCCTTCTTAAAAATAGGAATTTTTTCTCAAAGCCCCATACCTGGAGGATTATGCAACTACTTTTTTGTATAGTGTGTATGAAAATATGTTGTCTGTCACCCAAATTTTTGTTGATGTCCATTCCTGAATCATCACATAATAGTACAACTATATCTATTGTGTACAGAAGAATTTGAGCAACCTATAAATTTGTGATCTACGACTCAGGGTCAATTCTTTTCCACTGGTCACATACACATCCCTCTTTTGCACTGAATGCTATAGTTTTATTTTCTTTGGAAAATATGCTAATACAAAGAAAATATATCTACCTACCTTTTCTAATAAAAAATGGATGAGAGGTACCTACCTAATTAAATAAAATAATTGTATCAAAGAGGAGTAAACAATGTAAGAATGTACCTATAGGTACTTATGTAAATTTTTCTGGCAGATGATGTATGAGTGATCGAGTGTATGTGGAAAAAAAATAATATTGTCGTATTGTAACGATAAGAAACAAAAAAAAATATTTTCAATAGGTAACCCAATTTAAATGGTTATTTTCTTAGTAACTGAAGATAAATTGATATTTTCTGAATTTTTATGATTTCATAATATTTATTTACCATATGATAATGATACCTACAAGTAAACCAGTGAGTACATTTAATTTTTTTAAATGATAATTTGAAGATGTTTCTGAGGTAATTAATTTCTACTTTGAGGAAAGAGGCAGTTTTTATTTCAGACTTTATCCTCTTCATAATTATAACTATTTAAATTTATAAAATAAATTAAAAAATAAAAATAAATTCCTAAAATACAAATATTAAATAAAATCTTTTATTAAAATGTTGTGAATTAATTCTAGGTATAGAATTATTCAACAAATAAGATAATTTCTGATTATTATCTTTTATCAAATTCAAATTTCAAATTATTACAAACACTTTTAACTATTACTTATTACCTTAACTTAATATAATTGAAACCTGATTTCTATAACATCGAGTATGGACCTTAATGTTTCTACTCGGCAGCTAGTTCAGGAATGAATTTGTCTTCAAATTGAAGATAAGACATCGCCTGCTATTTCATTGTTATTGTTCAAAATGGCTGACCAAAAAGGTGGCGTGATATGGAACATCCGCCAGATATGATGACTCTTCATTGTCAGCATATTTGGTGGTGTTTGTCCGTGAGAAGCTAGGTATCATATAGACAGCTATTATTCTAAGGAATAATAGTTTTCTATATTTGTTCGACACGTTTTTGTAGATGAACTGAATTGTCTACAAAACAGGATGGAACATAAAAATACATGTAAAATAACTGATATTATAATTAAAATAAATAAATTTGATATATACCTAATTATTATTATATAATTATATAAATAAATGAATAAAGTTTGAGCAACTTTCTTCAACTTCAGCAGGTTATGAAGATTTTCAGTATATTTACCCCACATTTTTTAGCTCAAGTTACAAACAGATTTTGTTTTGTTGACATTATTTTCATGACGATTTCTAAGTTTCTAGATTGTTTTTTTGAAAGTGTGATGCCTTAAGATCCTTTGTTTGTTTGTTTTTTGTTTTTGTTTTTTTTTTGTCGATACTTTATTAACACTATTATTAGGGTATTATTCGTTCTAAGCATAAAGTTCTTATTTGAGATTACGTTATCCAAATGGGAGTCTGTTTCATACAGCTGCCCTCCACATACAGTGAACGAATTATTGAGGTAGGCTTGTTGTACCTACTTGCACAAGTACATCAGACAACACGTACACTTAAATTTGTATTGGTTGCAAAATATACGAGTGTATAGGTACGTACGATTATGTGCTGGCGAATAGTAGGATCCACCCTTTAGATGTAGGTACCATTCGACCATACGTGGGTTAAAATGGAATAAAATTTATTAGCTTTTTCTAAACACGATGTGTGATCACCGTACTATCAGCATCGAGGACAGCTGAGGGGCTTATTATGTTAATCGACGAGCTACCCCATTTTGGGTGGTAAATTACTATTCCCCAATGTGACGTTTTGATGTCATAATTCACGTGTACATGAATGGTTAACCGATCCCAATGGTGCGAGTAGCATTTCTGTTTTCTTTTTCTTCTTCTTCTTCTTCTTCTATTTCTTTTTCAATTCAAATCGATGACCGTTTCTTGTGGTCTGTCTGTGGCGTTAATCGAAATAGTGTTTTCCGTCTATGTTGCAGACCTTTTATGAAAATGTTGCATTTTTGGGGCTTTAGTACAAAAGTTGTAGCAGTCATTTAGTGGCTACATATAGGGGAGGATTATGTGAAGTATTTTATATAATTTTCGACGAAGTCAACGTGCGCAGAATTTAACGACTGGATATTCTTTTGCTAATCTGTTTCAGTTGTTGGTAATGGAAGGAGGTGCGAGAGAAAAGGTGCAGAGAGTTGTTAGGGATTTTTTTTTCCTATATTTTGTTTATGAGTGGGTGTAGGGATAGAAAATGACTGTACTGAAATTAAAGCGCGCTGGTTGAAATAAAATAACTCACTTTTAAATAGAACTTGTATTCGAAAATTATTATTACAAGTTATCTATTTGTTTACTATGGTACTAGAGTAAACCGTAATATTAGAAGCACTACTGCTTTCAGTTAGACAAGTTGAAGATGACAATTAATTCATGGTTTGTCTTAATATTTATATTAAAATCATAAGCAATAGTGACTATTAAATGAATGAATAGTAGGCTCTCATTTGAGCTATAATTTTGTTGGTTACTTTACCAAATTTCATTGATGGACAAATTGTCCTAAGGAGAAAAGAGAAGGTAAAACGCACGTGAGTGAAGACATGAGTGAGACATTAGGTGATCAGATCTGCTGGTCTTGCATAAAATTGCACATGGTCATGTTTTTATTATAATTGTATGGAGAGAAGAATAAGAGTGTGAAAGAGAATTTATGATAAAAATTCAGGTTAAAAGACGTATAGTTGATATATATGTTATTAACGACACGTGGAGTATCTGCAGGGAAAATGCATGTTAATGACGATACATTTCCATACAGTGGGATAAACTAAATAACCCTGAACAATGAAATATTTTCTTTTAAAAAAGCTGTTTATGCACAAAAATCTTGCCAATAAAAAAAGTATCTATTCCTCAATTTTTTTGTTGAAAAGGTGCAACTACATTTTTGTTGGAATTATACGATTTATCCAACCATTATAGTCGAAACATTTTTTTTGTTGTTGCTCAGTTGCTGTTGTTGTTATTGATTCTATTTGTGGCCACAATTTGATTATGATTAATAAATTTGATAGACTCATGAAATAAAGTTAACCAAAATTACTGCACTTGTATATTTGACTTCAAATAACAATTATGATATTAATTCAAGATATATTACGGATTCAGATATTGAGACACTTAACATTGTATGGTTACGATACAAGTGATTTTTATAATTTGGAGATCCATGAAATGGATGTTGGAATTGTTATACAGACTAACACAATTAAGGTATGTATAATTAGGAGTTACATGGTTCAATCATAATGAGTTAAAATAAGGTCATCTGCTGATGCGCAGTAAATAGTTGGTTATTGCTGTATATTTGTGGCTTTGTGATTATTTTTCACTTCTAATTAGGTTTATTTGAGCCAAAAAAAAGGAAGTTTAGTGGGCCTGCTATCCCCATATAGAGAAATATATTGGTCAACTATTCCACTCAGGTGGCTCTTAGAGAATAATTATTTTGGAATTAATTGTTTTGAATATTTTTTAATTTTAAGTATAAGTACATGATCTAAATACTAATTTTGAAGTTTTATAAATTCATTAATTATCGCAAAGATAATATGGACGTAGATATACCTACAGTGACATTCAGAAAGAATTTTTCACTAGAAGTAAATGTATTCAAATTTTCCAACTAAAAAATTAGAGAATAATATCCCTATTATATATAGGTCGAATTGATGACTCATTTTTTTGAATCGATTAAAAATACTCAAATCTGCCACCTAATCCCAAATTTGTCGATTTGTCAATTTATTTTTTGGGTGAGGGGTGACTCACTCTCTTTATCCCTCAATTAGTACGTCCCTGTAGATACGAGGGTCAGTCAGAAAGTAAGTTTAAGGGTCCGATTAGGGGGAAGGAGTGGTCAAAACAAAAAAACAAGGTCATTCTTGGAAAATTCAGACATTTTTTTATTTTTCTACAAAGTCGCCATCTCTCTCAATACATTTTATGCATCTACAAACTAATTTCGTAATTCCGACGTCGAAATGATTTGTGTCCAAATTTTTAAAGTATGCTGTGACTGCTTCGGTGATTTCATCTGTGGTATCGAATTGTATGCCGCCAAATGCTGTTTTCATCTATGGGAAAAGGTGGAAATCACTTGGGGCCAAGTCTGGGGAGTATGGTGGATGCTCAAAAATGTCCCATTTAAATGAGGCCAATTTTTCTTGGGTTAAACGGGCAGAGTGCGGACGAGCATCATCGTGAATCAAAAACACTTTTTGACTCAACAAACCTGGCCGTTTGTTTTTGATTGCTTTTTGAAAACGATCCAAAATACCACAGTAGTACTCTGCGTTGATTGTCTTCCCTTTGTCGAGGTAATCAATCAAAAGAACACCTCGATAATCCCAAAACACTGTCGCTAACACCTTGCATGTGGAGAAAAACTGTTTTGCATTTTTTTGGCGGTCGGCCACCCTTTGGTACCCACTGCATTGACTGTCTTTCGATTCTGGCGTGTAATGATACACCCAAGTTTCGTCACCTGTGACTATTCGATGCAGCAATGATTCCCCTTCCTCCTCGTTGGCCTTCAGAAACGTGCGCGCGGCATTCAACTGCTGTGTTTTGTGTTGCTCTGTCAGTAGACGAGGTACCCAACGAGCACTCAGTTTACGCAGCTGTAATTCATCGTGAATGATTTTTTGTATGGATGTTCGGCTGCAGTCGGCCTTACATCATACCTTTTTGGCCAACTCGTTGAGTGTATACCGGGAATCCTCCTCGATCAGCTGTTTAAGAAGTGCAACATTCCCCTTATTTACTGCGCTTGTTTGTCTGCCTTGGCATGCTTCATCGTGGAGTTCTTTTCTTCCATTTAGGTATGCTGTTCGCCAACGCGTAACCATTTGAAGGCTCATACACTACTCACCATATACAAACGATAATTCTCGATAAATTTCACAAGCAGATAATTTTTTTGCAGTCAAAAAACGTATCACACTACGCAGTTCACATTTGGACGCTACTTCTATCGGCGCCTCCATTTTAAATTGTTGTAAAAAACTCAAAAATAGACTTATCGGGCTCAGCAATGCATTAAACTGGTCAGGATAGATGAGAGAACAACCTCCTAAAATTTCATTAGTTTATCTTTTCTCCACACGGAGCGCTGCCACCCTTAAACTTACTTTCTGACTGACCCTCGTATAACTTCAATGTAACTTAGGTAAGTAAGAAATAGTGGTTATTGCAGAATAAAAACATAATTATAATTTTACTAAATTTCTTTATGTTTTTATATATATATATATATATAAGTGAAAAATGAGTGCGTGACGGTACACAATATTGAAGTGAAACTTTATCTGATTTTCATTCAATGAATCAATTGGAGTTGAATGGGCCAAGCTCTCGCAATCACGATGATGCGTTTCATGACCGTTTTATAATTTAATATTGTACGCAAGGAAGTTTCACTTCAAAAATCTGGAAAAATTTTAAATGTTCGAAAAATATTTCTGTATTTATCCTAAAAGAACAGTATTTTACAAGCATGGGATAAGTCATAATAACCAATTTTTCAGGAAAGAAAAAACAAAGTTTAATTGACCTTTTCATAATGTGTCCTATGGGATATGGTAACACCATTTTTGGAGAATGTTAAAAGTAACCCTTCACAAAGCTGTACTGATACGGATGATGATAAAGCTTCACTTAAGCGGGAAGCTACGGGAGAAAATGTTGTTAAGAATCGCGATTTATCTCATATTTATGAAACAGAAGAAGGAAATTTGATTGGCAAAATAAAGAACAGGATAGGTCGAGAATGATTGTAATTAATGTAATTGCATCTATAAATGTGGATCAGGAAGCCAATGGTTTTACAGCACGAATTTTCAAATCCTATGAGGAAGCACCAATATATCAAACCAAATATACGCCTCCATTGCGTGAGTGGTGGCAACAGCAAGTCTCGAACCCACAAATTTTTGATCGTAAGTCTCAGCACTTAACCGTTACACCAGGCAGACCACATTCTGAAACACCTTAAATCAAATTTCTAACCAATTTCTGGGCCTGTTTACAAGATTTATTTCTTTCAGCAAGTAGATTTTCATCCTCGAAGTAATATTTACACGTCGCGTCGTCGTCATTGGATAATGAATATTATCTAACATTGGTGAGTGGTGGGGGGATTAGTGTGAATTGAGAAGTTGATGATCTAAGCTAAACTTAATTTTGCTGTAGATAAATAATGTGGAAGCACCAAATTGATGAAACCAACTTTAACATCATTTTAGGCGAGAAATATCAAATATGACAGCAAACTTTTGACCTGGATCTAGGATTGTAAGGCCAAGCTTCTCTGGCATGAGTAAATTAAATGCCATTCTTAATTTCTTTTCTTAAAAATTGGAAACCAGATAGTGTTGTGGTGCTCTTAGTAGTAGGTCATAGGAGATTCAAAAATATTTTTTCTTTTCATCATTCATAACATTATAATTCCGCAGTGAAATAATTAAATTTTTGAAAAAAAATGAAACCGACTGCATATAGGAACATAAAACATAATAGGACTAAAATGTTGAAAACAAGTTTTTCTAGGTTTTATAATAGTAATTTTTCTTATAAATTGGAATTACAATTAACGCAGTCACTGGCAGAAATGCCTCCCAAGTCACATGTTATAAATATATAATGCACGATTTTTGAATGAAGCAATGTAGATCCCTGCATATTAAATATTTCCCTAATTCAATTTTTTGTAAATTTAACATGGATTTGACAACCTTGAAATACATTACATTATTACATCTATTCAAAACATTAGGGGGTTTTATTTGTTAAGAATGTTTAAATTCCTTAAATGTGCTGTCAAAAACTCTCCACTTTCCATTTGATTTCAATCAATTTCATATTAGGGTTAATGATAGGTACTTATGAAATCAACATTCATTCAAATATCATTTATTGCACAATTTAATTAGTGAGAACCAAACAGTATTGATTTTCATACTAGTATCAAAAGGTATTTCTGCCAGCAACTGCGTTAGTTGTAATTCCACATGGTAAAAAAAATACTATTATGAAACCTGGAAAACTTGTTTTCAACATTTTAGTTTTATTATGTTTTATGTCCCTACATGCAGTCGGTTTCATTTTTTTTTCTCAAAAATTGAATTATTTGAATAAATTTTTATAAAGTCCAAAATGAAAGTATGTAGGTGTTTTTCACAATAAGAAGAATTTACTCTAAAAGTAACAGATAATTGTTGATATTGTAATATTTGGACAAAACTGAATTTGATTTTCAGCCTATTATTTTTTCCTCAATTACGGCAATTCAAATTTATTTATTGGTCAACGACCAAGTTCCAATCAGACGCAAGGAAAACAAATTCAAAGTTTGAAATCAATTTTATTTACTGTGTTAGATCTAATATATTGGACTATATTAATAGTAATAGTAATAATGATTTAACAAAAAGGCATATCAAAAAACATATGCTATGATGTATCACACAATAAAATGTAGAAACTCAAAATTGAGATCCTTTTAGCGGCCACTGGCAGTTGAAGTATGGGTTGAATGCAAAAATGAACACCAAATTCGGACTCAGCACCTCAAAAAACATATTCGGTGATGTATCATATATTAAAATGTGAAAACTCAAAACTGACCCCCTTTTGGGGTTCATTGTGGGCTGAAGAATAGGTCAAATGGAGAAATGAACACCAAATTCGAACTCAGCGCCTCAAAAAACATTCTTGGGGATGTATCTAACAGTAAAATGTTAAAACTCAAAATTTTGCTGGTGGAATGTTCATATATGCATAAAACTAAGGAAGGCTATAATATAATACTGAGAAAATGGTGATAACTGAAATATTTATATAACCACAAGAAATACCGTATCCTAGACACTTTTGGGTGATCCAATCAAAATGCGTTATTTCGTTTTATTTGGTATTGGGACTTGTGATTCGTCATCTTACTTTTTTGATGAAAAAAATTCCCAAATTTTGAATCTAATTTTTGGATCATCTATGGGGAATTTTTTGGAATTCTTTGACCAGTATTACTTACCATAAAAAAAAAAAACTAATTTTTTTAACCATCATTCGTATTTTTAAGATGAATATTGAATGCTGCGGAGTGGAACAAAATTTCATTAGATTGCCAGAAAACGGGTCACACAATACCTCTTTCTGCGGCAGTCTGTAAAAATTATTTGCCTATCTACCAATCTATGTTTCAAAAGCTTGAATTTTTTATTTAGATTTTGGTTTTTGAACCTTGTGCTTTAGAATAATATCCGTACATTAGAGGTGGACCAATATTGAAAACTATCGATGCTATCAAACAGTATCGATATCGAATTTTTATCGATAGTTTTTTCTTCGATAGTTTACACGATAATTTAACCAGATTTACTCAACTGCTGCCTTTTTTGGATCTCTTTTCGTTTTCTGTTTTTTTACTTCGTACATACAAAATGATTTGTTTTTAGCTTTTTTCTCGTGTGATTTTACACTTCGTTTAAAACGGGTATTTAAACGAAAATAATGAATATTATGGGACACTATTATCCGTAATTTTTGAATATCGATATCGAAACTTTTCGATACTCGCTCCTTATGTGGTTGCCTGGTGCACGACATTCGCGTCACAGCCATACAGATACTCCTATCCTACTACAACTTGGCTGTAGAACCTCATTTTAAAATCATTGTTTCGAAATCTAAAGACAAAATCTCCCTTATCACCGAGATCGTTCCCATCCATTTTCTCAGCCTTACAACGAGACCGTGAAGACTAAATACGAAAATTATTGTTACATAAAAAGTCTGTCTGATTTTCTACAATATGTACCTAGGTATACCTATAAATGTTCTGAACCCGCAGCTAAAGATAGTACAAAACCGATAAAATAGATTACAACGTGTATTATCCGCACTATAAAAAATGTAAAAAATAAATAAAATAAACTAAGAGTATATTCAAAAGATAGGAGAAAATCGGTAAAAGAATTGGAATAGGTACACAACGTACGTAACTATAACTGGTGTAAAACATACGGAACTCAGCAGGTCAAACAGCCCCCCAAAAATTATCTGGCTTGTTGATAAAAAATTCATTCCAGCAGGGGGCAAACGCCATTCGCCTTTAAAAAAACCAAACCAAAAACCACTTTTTGTTGGTTTACTGTCCAATTTTTCTTCTGGTTCATCTTCCTCTTTTATCCTTTTTAGAATTTATCCACTTGCATAATTTTTTCCTTTTTTTAATTTACGTTTACTATAAAGAGGTTTAGGTGTTTTGGTGTCTGATGAATTGCCTTTTTTTCTTCACCCTAACCAATTTTGAATTGAGTTAAGAAAGGTAAAATCTGAGTAAAGGATTGTGTTTCCCGGCAAAATCGACAGAAATCATTTCAATTTACAACCATTGGTTGTCGCCTATAACGGTTCGTAATTTGTTAACGATTTGTGAAAAACGTTCGGCCGTGGGTAAGTATAAAAGGGGATGAAATATAAGTGACGAGAGAGAGGTGACACTTTGTATATATGCTTTTATGTGGCTTCCTGCTGCGATATGACACACGAGATGATGGCAGACCACCGGGCTCGTTGCAACGTACAAAATATGTTGTGTTTTTTTTTTTCTTCTATTATTCACGATTGAAAAATATAAAATGAAAAAAAAAAAAAAATCTCTTGCGTAGCAAGCTTTGCAAGAAAAAGTAGATTTTCTTTGTTTTAAAATCACCTCTATCACCAAAATACTTCTTATAAAGTAACAAATATAAAGTATTCATACTTTTTAGCAAAAAAATTACCAATACCTGACAAATACGAAGCTTGCGATAAAATATACCTACTGATTCAGTACCTATTATGTTTTCAAAAAAATTTTGTAAATAAATTTTTCATTTTTATGTCTAAAATCATTATTTTTTGTGAAATGAAAAATTATTCCAATTTCTAACTAACACGAGTTTAGGAAATAATTAGATGGTTCTCTTTCCTGCAGTGACAAAAATTGTAGATTATATAAAAAAAGATAAAAAAAAAAAACAAAAAACAACAACAACAATTATATGCGAAAAAAATCTCCAACGTTCCAAAACGAAGTATAGTGCCGTTGTCTACATTCTGTTTACGAAAATATTAGCTGAGATTTTAGTATCCGTGATCAAAATCTAGTGAACAGAAACAACAGGGTGCTAGGCGAAAATCGACCTTTTTCTGAAATCGGATTATTTTTAGATTAAAACGAGTGTTTTTCTCGATGAAGCCTTGAAAATTAATTTTTCAGGACCATTACCCGAAAGGTATGTGAGTGAAAATCACACTGAATAGCTAATAAGTTGGGAACAAATTGACCAATAAAAACTAAAATTGGTAGGTCTAGTCCTGGTATAGAAGGTACTGTTTGTAACCAATTTCGTTACTATTAAAAGAGAATTGAAACTTTTTATTGAGATAACATGAAAAATTAGCCCCTCCAACAGGCCCAGGGAATGAACCATAATAGCAGTAGAAACCAAATTTGAAAGCCTGTTAGATATACTTTCAGTCAATATCTGTACCAAATTTTGTGAATATAGATTGAAAATTACTTCTTTTAGAGTTATTAATTTGCCAAAAATGCAAGAAAATAACCCTTACCAGACGTATAGTACAGCCTATCCCGCACCAAAATTATTAGGTATTGTCCCTGATCTAAACACATAATTATGTCAAATTTCAGGCCTATCGATTGAAAATTTCGACCTTTACGTTGTTCAATAAAAAATTCAGATAACTGACCTAACGGACGGACTATTTGCTCAATCCGGACCAGAAACAATGTGGTTTTTTTCTTAGATAGATCCGAATATGTGTTTCAAATTTCAAAACCATCCGATCAGAATTACGCCTGGAAATGGACTCAACGCAAAAGTTGGTACATATAAAAAAAAATAAATTATCAAAAATAGAGCCAAAATGCTCAGAAAATCATGAAACTAAAAACGTACTCACCCTTACCACTGGGTTCGAATACTCACGTAATTTTAATAAGTATATTTTTTTCAAAAATCTACTTAAAAATATAGGTAGGTACTTCATTCGCACGAGCTAACTCATTCGGAGTTACCTTATAATTAATGTATGTAAAAGGCTTTGTAACTTAAACCAAAGGAAATAAAGTTTCGAAAAAAAAAAAAAGTTTAAAAAAAACCTTTAAAGTTTAGATTATTTTCTGTAGAACCTCTGAAAAAATTGCCAGGCTTAAACGATGGTACAAAAAAAAATTTCGTTTACAGTGCAGTAAAGAAAGAAATTTCATTCTGGAAAATTGCCATATTTTATTTTTTCTCACGAATCGTTCAGAGATGAGAATCCTAAATAACATGCATGAAGGCATAATATATGTATATACTATCGACGACTATCCCATTTCTAGCCTTCCTATTGGCCGAATCTGCTCTCACATTCCTACATCTGTGATCAACTTGTCAAAATTCAGGCCCATATTCACAACGTCACTGTAACCTCCCTTTATTTAAATTACACTTTAAAAAATTTTTTTTCAATTTCGTACTTAAAAATGTGGGAACATTGTATCTCCTATGAAAGTTCCAATGTAAAAATAAAATGGTACCACATTCTTAAATATAAAATTGTGCCAAAAGTCATTTTCAAGGGAAGTTTAAGGGAAGGGAGGTTAAAGTGACGTTTGCGAATACCTATGAGCCTCAGTCATTTTTATTTTGCAATAAAAGTGATTTTTTCGTTATTACTATAATCTGTTTCATGATCTTTATATGTTCCCTCTCCTTGATAATAATGCGATTATGGTTGTACGCAATGCCAGTTTCACTGACTAAACCATTCTAAAAACAGTCAATAAAATTGGTTAAAGCTTTCGTATTTTCAAACATATCTATTGATTTGGAGGCATATTTAGCTCCATTCAGGCAGAAATTTTTTTTCAATTTTACATTAAGTACATATTTACAAAAGTATTACGAAAATGTAAAATGTCATAAATCAGAGTTATCGAAAGAAATTACAAGGGAACCGTCAATTGTAGAAAGCTGAAATTTCTATGAGACAATAATTCATATATTAGACAAAAATTTTGTGAAATTTTCAATGGAATTATTCTTTTAGTTTTCGAGATATCGCTGAAATTCTCTAACCAGACTGAATTAATAATATATATATCATTTGAATCATTCAATTTGAAAATAATTTCAGCTACTATATCTCAAGAACTAAACGTAAGTATGAATAAGCTGAAGTTTTCACATATTTTCCAGCTGACATAAGTTGATGTTACCCAAAAATTTCAGATTCCTACCAGGAAAAGTTTTCTTGTAATTGCGTTCAATAACTATGAATATGTGGAATTGAATAAACAAATTTTCATGATTACACAGACTACGAACTTGGTGCTAATGTTTTTGTGTGCCTTCAATGTAACGTCTACTTTGTTTTGAAAATTCTTCAACCTAAAACTTAATGTCGTTGACATGCGAATATTGGAACGTGTTTTCACAGACTTTAATGTTTTCATCATGTGAAATGATATTGTTTGAATGGCGATGGAAGGCCAACAGTTGACGGTTTTAAAATCCATCGGAAAAAAGATATTGTGGAATACCTTGTCCTGAGAAAGTATTCTCACCAGAAAGTAAATTCTACAGAATTTAAGCCCGTTCAGCCACTTCATACATAAGTATGGGTAAGCCAAAACCAAGGCGAACACTGGTGATTATAGAGCCCGTTTGGACGGTTTTTATACAGGCTTATTGACACGCACACAAACACACGTATGTAAGAAATACGTACGTTAGTGAGAACAGCCCAGTTACATCATCCCCTATTGTGATAAAAGATGGTTGGCTGGTTCGTGTATGGATCATGACATCATTCTATTGTGTCACGATTCGGTACTCGTATATTACCTGCATGTATTTGCAGGTAATTACGATCGAACGTAATTCGTGTGTTTTACGTCACAATGACAATATTTTGCATGCCCTTGGGGCAGTGACTGTTGTCAAGGGGTCCAAGCCCTTATCCCTCATATGGGTGAGTCCCCACAGCTATGATAATTCGAGGCAATTAAATTGCTCAAAAGCAGAACAAGAAAAAGTATCATTGTAATTATGAAAGATCATTGATCAGAATCATGAATTTTTGCGAAACAAAAAAAAAAGAAAACAAGAAAATGAATCTTGATAACATTATGAAGGAATTTTGATGGCAGATTTTACAAATAGGAAAGCTGAAAATAGAATAGTCGTCTATAGAATGTGTTATATTATTATGCCTACATGCAAATAACATGGTAAAAGTCTCAATGCGTATCCTCCACTTGCTTCAAAGAAAATGAGGGAAAATGTGCCTTCTAAATCAATGTTCTGCAGTTTCCTCGGATAATATCAACTTCAGCAGGAAAAAAATTCAGTCAAAAAATGTTGAACATTACATTTCCAATAAAAAAGATCATTATTACTTTTTGTATGCAATGTCCCTCGCTCCTAAAAGCAAGCTTGAAAGAAACCACTTTCTGTATTCAGTCAAGCTAATCATATATGGAAATTTGAATTTTATCAGCAAAAATTTGCAACAGAGTTGGCAATAACTCAAAAGGTTTCATTCGATTCAGCACTAAAAAATATGTAGAATTCAATATGTTAGATACTTTGTCCTGGTGAGAATTTTCATAAAAGTTGGCAAATAGATAACAAAATAGATTTTTAAGTTCATTTTACTACTACGTGTTTGTCCGCAGACATTAGCGTTTCTAATGAGGACTTGAAAAGCTCATTGGAGGATCATTCGAATTTTAGTTGGTTAAAACAACGATAAGTTGATTGTCGGGGTGGTTGAAGGGAAAATGTGCCTAAAAATATAATTTTTTAGCTATGTGTTCAAAATTATTCACCTATGAAATCCACGTTTTTTGGTATGTTAGCTTAACAGAATACAAAAAGTGGTATTTTTTATACTCACCTTTTAAGGACGGGGATCTTCATACAAAAAAGTTATAAGAACCTTTTGTATTGTAAATATAGGTAATGTGAAATATTTTTGACTGAAATATTTTCCGCTACAGATGATAGTTCTCTATTAAACTGCAAAACACTGATTTGGGGGCACATTTCTCCTAATTTTTCCTGAATCAGGCAATGTGGCGGTTGAGACTAGTTGTATATTTATGAAAAAAAAAAAAAAACAACAATTTTTCAGAATAAAAGTTATTGTACAACATGGAGATTACTGACTCATATGAGCCATAGAGGCTTGCACCTCTTGATGACAAGTGCTGCCAAAAGATAGGCTTATTATTTGTCTTTATGATGTTAAACAAATTATGTACTCATTTGTATGTTTGTATGTTCTTACCTATATGTACACACAGGTAAGATGTGACATTTGTACTAGTGTTGTCAAATATCGATATTTTTTTGTATCGATATGATATCGATATTTGTGGGAAAATATCGATAATATCGATACAATATCGATATTTTACATAATTTGATAAAAATTTTTGCGTATGGCTCATCTGAATTATTGTCATTTAAA